>MUZC01004736.1:0-44687 GCA_002072015.1 Radix auricularia | reverse complement strand
ATTTATATTTATATATTATATTTGTTATTAGTAAGCCATTTCATTTAAAAGTATACCTTAATACTCTTTTACAGGATACTTTTTCCATTGTAGGTGGATTACATTAGGTTTCTCGAATTTCCAAAGTCAGATTGTGAATATCATCTAACCGCAACTTCTGGGATATCTCTTAAACGGTTATCTTATCTGTTACAGACGCTTCTTCTATACAGAAGATTATTGTGCCCTACCTTTGACTGAAATTAAGCAGAATCACCGTATGCAGTGTTAATGTCATCATTTTTTAAAAAAGTTTTATTTAATTAAAATAGCATATTTAATAATACAAGGAGAATGAAAATATTTAAAAGTCAAAATACAAAAGTTATAATTTCATTTTGACGTCCATATAGTTAAAGCAAATAGAACTTCAATTAGCAATTACAATTAAGAATAAACGTCATTAGGAACAAACGTCCTTATTTTGCTATATGTTATTCCAAACTTAAATCTTAAATATTTTTTATAGAGCTTGACGCTGGGATGTTCACTTATCGGTAATCTCTATAACTCAATGATCAAAAAGTAACAATGGCATGGGTGAAGTAGAAGTCGCGATCTCAATTCACAATTTCTCTCAATTAAACATATTGAGTACTTTTATTTATTATATGTGGTTAAAGTTTTAAAAAAAATTGTACTACCTAAATAATTTTTAGCTTTCAAACTATTATCTTTTTGAATACTATATTGCAGGACACCATAATTCACTGACGTATCGTCGTTCACTCTTTTCCTACTCCCATTGTAATAGTTGTCTGTAAATGTCCATTTTTCCAAAGTCTAATATATATAGTAATTATTACAATCGTATTCATGAAGATGTATATAGACAAAACCATTGACATCTTTTACATAATCTTCATAAAACCCCCAAGTGGAATTTCGTATTTGAAACTCTACCTGCCTAATAATTAGTGCTGTAATTGAAAATGCATTTTTAGATTAATCTGGAATTTTTAAAAATCGATATATCGATTAAATATATTTTATAACGCATAAGTAGATCCCGTTAAGTCACGATTCATTATTTTACGAAATGGGTTCGGTAGAGGTTATTCCATGGCTCCCAAATTGTATGACATAATACAGAAAATTCGTTCTGCTATGCAATAAATAAGGGAGAAAAAACTTTTTTACGTATACACGAATAAAAAAATATTAATACGAAGGAAAGTATCGAAGTAAAAAAATAAGAAATTATTCATGAAAAGTAACTTAAAATTAAAATATTTTCTTAAATTATTATTGCATTTTAATATATCAAACTCATTTTTGCCGATTAATCGATTAATTTATTTTTTCCGCACCCTAAAATGAATTATTCGTATTTCGTTGTTATTCTTCTCATATTGCATTCTTTTCCTAGAAAAACCCTTCCCCGTTTAACATAACGGGGAGCTCATTGTAATGCCAAAACACAGTACAGGATCTTCTAGTAACTGTAAAGAATTACAATCAATATGAATAGCAAAAATTCAAAATGACTAGTTGAGACGACAACAATTGTTATCTTATCTGATATAGCACAGATGTTCCTTTAATACAGCAGACCTTTGCGTCAAAATTATAGGATATGTATTTTGTGTTGCATTTTTATTATTTTTTAATTGAGATTTGCTTGTTTTGTTAAGAATTCCTCAACTGTATTCAAAATGATTAGAGGGAGGATTTTTTTGTTTTTTTTTTCTTTTCGTAATGAAACTGCATTTTTTCTTAAATTTAAATCCTTTAGTCCAGGGATGCCCAAAGTGCGGCCCACGAATCAAAACCGGCCCGCAAAGCAATTTTTACTGGCCCGCGGCCTCATCTGAAATAATTAATTAACTAACGTATTATTTTTTAACCACATTAAATATAAGAAAAGTCGAGACGTTTTACCGTTTTGAGTACGTCAAAGGATGGAAAAAGTAGATAACATTGTATTGTTTACCAATTACTAGACTTCAGTCTTAAAGATCGACAAGATGAACACATGTATTTGGTTCTGTTTGTTCTGCTGTCTATGACATTAAATTACCAAGTAAACAATATCTCGTGAGCACAGTTGACTAGCAAAACTTGCCTGTAACAAAGTCAGCTTAGTCAGGCTGGCAAAGTTTTTAAACTTCACTGTATCATTCATAAAGAAGTTCTTTGTGGTAAACACCTTTCATGTGATCGTGTCTTTAAGCCAGTGATAAAGGATATGAACTCTATTCGCTCTAAAACTCTGTTTCACGGCCATTTTCAGCAGTGTCTTCTTGACATCCAGAGAGAATACAAAGATGTTACGTATGACAATGATAAAAGATGGTTTAGTCGGGGGACAGCACTTCAGCGCGTCTACACATTAAAAAAGAAAGTGGGCAGTACATGGAAGATAAGGAAAAAAATTTCCAGAACTATCTGATGCTGCTTGTCTTGCATAGTTTGCATTTTCGGTTGATGTGAAAAGACATAAATCTTCTTAACACAATTCTCCAAGGGCACAATGCAGTGGTAAGCCAATTATATTCACATATCAAGGACTTTTGGGAACAAGCTGCAACTTTTTCAAAGGCAACTTTTTCAAATGCAGCCTAATACCACACATTTCCCCTTACTGCAGGAAATCTTGACAAGTTTACTAGAAAGAAGTTTCAATTGGCAAATGCATAGGTATGATGCAGATTTCACATCCTTTGCTGATAAATTTAAAAGACGCTTTCATGACTATTGAATAGATAAACATGTTTGTTTTTGTTAAATCTTCATATTTCTTTGTAGATTTTGATACTGTGGCAATCTGCAGCGGGAATTCATTGAGCTGCAAACTGATGCTGAATGTCGGAGCAGACAATTTCTTCTCTTAGACTTTTAGAGTGAGCTTTATGTTTAAAGAGAGATTAAAAGGAATTCGAAAATTTGTTTTTAAAAAATGCTTAGCTTGTTTGGCTCGACATACTTGTGTAAGCAGACATTTTCAGTTATGAATTTTAATAAGATCTGTGTGAGGACGAGAATAAGTGACTCTCAACTACGTGATATCATGCGCATCAAAACCATGTCATTGAACCTGACCTCACCTATTTACTGTATTCAAATATCTCAATTTCACCATCACATTAAAATTTTACAATAAAAAATCACCATACTATGTCATTTTTATCTTATTTTAATCCGGCCCGCGAATATCTTTGGATAAAGTAAAATGGCCCGCCATGCAAAAAGTTTGGGCATCCCTGCTTTACAGAATTAGAATGTTGTCTTGTTTTTTCCCTCGTGAAAATTAATGCTTTAATTATCAAATCTTTTTTGCTTTTTTATTCTCATACGAGCTAAATACCCATGCTACGCTACGGGGTAGGCATAGAAACAATAACTTTATTTTGTTTTGGGTCTTAAATTCTCCTTAAAAATGAATGTAAACGCATGTGGAAAGTAGGATAGTGATAAATCAAACCTCTTCTTAATAAAAACAACGATATGTGTGTTGAGAAAAATAAAAATATTATTATTTTAAATATTACCCATCAATTTTGGTATTTCTGCTTTAACTAAGCATCATCATTATCATCCGGGGTTCTACAGCCCATGTAGGGACCTGGCTTGCTCAACCACATCCTTCCATTCAGATCGATCGATGGCTTTCTTTCACCATGCTCGAACCCCTTTAATAACGCATGCTATACACTCTACCAGAATAACAAATTATGTCTTTAACAGTTACAAAAATCTAAAGGGCAAGGCTCACTTTCTTTTCCCGAGAATCTAAACATGAAAATAATATTTTTTCACATGATTCCTTTAATTCTTAGAAATAGCTCGCTAAACAACCATTTCCAGACGAATAGGATATTTTTAGCCAGATAATATTTGTGAATATTTGGGCTTGGGGAGAGTGGAAAGCATGGTTTATTTGTTTTTAAGGCCCATGTTCCTTTAACGTGAATAAAAACATAAGAACAATTCTATTTTTTTTAAAAATGGTGAGAAATTGATCTCCTTATAAATTTTATGTCAATCATTATATATTCCCACACATTTTTTCTAATAGTAACAATTCACTTTATATCAATCTTTATTCCCGTTGTATACTATTCATCTAATAAACTCAAAACAGCTTGGCAGAAAATGAGTTGTTTTCAGTGTGTTATTTCGACATAACACGCACTGTCTTATGCTAATCCTATTTATAAGTCGTAATACCCGTGATATTTCTTTACACTTGATATATTTACACCTTAAACAACAGTTTTTACCCGAAGCGTATGTCATGCAACCACATTGTTCGAGAAATGTATCCAATTTTTTAAAATAGATGTTTTATTCATTCGATAGGTCTTAGAGTAAAATACATGTTTTAAGATTACTTTTTTAAATGGAAAAAACGCACTCCAAAACATTGTTTCTATTTCTAGGCTAAGCATTTCCCTAGTCAAATAAATAGGACTTTTTTAAGCGCCAGACATTAATTATGTGAATATTGATGCTAAATTAAGCTATGCATGAGTTAATTTGTTTTAAAGAAACACCTTCAATCGCAAGGTTTGAGCTGAAAATGTACCCTGCTGGTTCACTTTACTTGTGGCAAAAGTATTTTCTATTTGGTGGTTGGACACTTCGACCCCGGACGATTCGACCCCGGACGGTTCGACCCTGGCAGTTCAACAACATGAAGTTTCGTCACCAGGTCGTTTCGACTTCGGTCGATTCAACCCCGGGCGATTCGATGCCGGACAGTCTCACCACTGGACTTTTCGAACCTAGGGCGTTTCGACCCCGGACATTTCGACCCTTTCGTTTCTAAACTGATATTGTTTTTTTCATTTATAAAGTGTTATTTTATTACTATTATTATTTTTAATTAATTTTTGGTATATTATGAAATAGAAATGAAAAACAGAATTTCAACTCCTATCCCAAACACACTTAAAAAGGACCTACCTTAAATTGGGTTTTAAAGATGTATATATTTAAGTGGCTCAAATATTTTCACTGGGATAGCAAAAATAAATGTATTTTTTTGTTAAATGTCGATAACCTGAACAATGCACCTCGCAGGCGTTGGAACCATTACAACTTTACTTCGTGTGCTCCTTAACTCGTGATGACCTCACTCGCAGAAATACTGATATTAATGAGACGTACAAAGTTGTCAGTATTTTTAAACATGTTACAAACATGTGGTCAGTGACCACCACATCACGCCGTGTGCCGTGTGCTGGCGAAGGTTATTGGAAAGGTAAATAAAGTGAGTTGGGGGTGCAGTGAGTGCGAAGCACCTATAGAAAGGACGATATGATCACATTGCTTTTTATTGCCCGATTACATCGGATTGGGTTTGGGGCGGATTTAGATATGTTTTGAATCGCGCAATTATCACAATCATGAATGTACGATGAATGTTGACTTGTTATACGTGTACGAACTTTTTCCTAAATATTGCATTTTTCTATCAATAAGTATTTTTTAACGTAAGCTTTTTCATTCATCTACTAATTAATCAACAACATCCATTACTTTACAGTTTATGCATGACGTTTATTCGCGACAAATTACATTTATTTTATTGAGCTGTTTAATACTTATGTAATTGGGATGTTCCGCGGTATACTAGTGTGCCGTGACATGTTTCCTGGTGTGCCGCGGGATATTCCTATTCAAGAGAATTAGTTTATATATATAAAGTCAATATAGGCACAGAGGTAAATTTTAAAAACATTTTCTAATGGTGGTGTTCCTCGAGATTTTTTTCATGAAAAAAGTGTGCCACGGCACAAAAAAGTTTGAAAAACACTGCTCTAGCAGACCTGCCCCGTCGTGCGTTGCATCGATCTCAGTAACAATGAAAAAATTTAAAGATACTAATGAATGACGTGATATACAAATATGTCAGTAACCTACGCGACATTGCTTTAGTTTAACGATTCTTTTTCTTTTATACTATACGAGGGTGCATATTTGTGTGTTTAAAAAAATAATATATTTAAAAACCTGAATCCCCTACCCCTACCCAACAATAGTTTTTGTTTGATTGTCATTTACATGTAGTATTTTAATGCGTCTTAGACTAATTTTGAAATGTAAAAACATTGGTTTTAATATATAACTGGAAAGGATGCTGACCTGACAATAATGAAAACGTTTATTTACATTCTTAAAACGTGTATATTAAATTGTATGTTCGATTAACAATTGATACTTCTATTTTCTTTTATCCTGTGATACTTTTTACTTCAAATGATTCATGCCAAATTAATAGTTCTTGTATTTCTAATTTTTAAAAAGTTTTTTTTTCAGTGACCTATAGCCTTTTAATATTGGCTATCAAGTTTTTGTACACAAATTTTGGTTAAGATCCCTTCATATACACAGTAGCTAATGCATAAAATTATATTTATGTAGCTTATATTAGCAAAAATTATTTATTATGGCCCCATTTAGTGAAAAATGTAAATTTGAAAACTCCTTTTCATTTTTAATCGGCACAATATTGAATATATTTTTCATTTTTTGTCAAGATCATCAATAATCGCATGCGGAGTAAAAAATTATACGTTAAAAAAACGGCATTTAGTGCCCTCTGCTGGGAAGGAATGATCATTAAGAGCTCAGTGCCCTATAGTATTTTATTATTATGGTTGTAAAAATGGTATATTCTATCTTTGATTAAGATCCATCAATTTACACAGTAGCTAACTCTTAAACTATTTTTATAGCTCATGTAGGCAAAAATTGACATTATGGGCACCCGGTGCCCAATTTGTGTTAAATATAGTAAATAATGCTGCCTGTAATCATCCAGGATGTGTACTAAACTATCTTCAAAGTTTTCATGACGTTCTGAAGCATGGTTTATAAAAGACTTTCACACACACACACACACACACACACACACACACACACACACACACACTTACTTACAGACATACTTACATATTTATATATCTAGATAAATAATGGCATTAAAGGTTCCCTTGCCCACTTGGTGCAAGGTGTAAATTTTGAAACATTTGTTCATTTATTTTCGGATCATATTTAATGTATTATCGATACTAGTCGAGACAATGACACAGAATGGGGAGCAAAATCTTAAACGTTTACGAAAAAAGAATCAGGGCCCCGGCCAAAAGACATAAACATTAGAAATTGTATCCAATGTCCTATAGAATTTATATATGGGATATCAAGATATTTTACACCAAGTTTGGTTACGATCCATCCATTTTCCCATGTCGTTAACACTTAAGCAATTTGTAAATATCTCATATGGGCAAAAATAAAGTCTTAACGCTTACCAAAATAAAGATTTTAACCCCCAGCCCCAACACAATTAACATTAGGAGCTCAGCACCTTATTGTATTTTAATATGGGCAGTAAAGTATGTATGTATTAAGTTTGGTAAAGATCCATTCATTTTCCATGTAGCTAATGCATAAACTAATTTGTATATAACTAATATAAATGGAAAAAATGGGGAACCTGTAACAGGATGGTCGGTTCTGACACCATTTAATGTAACAGGCCGAGGTCCCCGTTTCTCACTTTCTCGTGATTTACCTCATTTGTGCTTCTTTGTGGGCTTGTTTAACAGTATTCTCTTGCACATGATAATTCAACTTTATAAATCAAGTCCATGAAAAATGCTCTTTAATAATGCAATAGGAAATATGTACACTTATTTTACAGAATACGACAATGTTTCTTATTCTTCTAGATTCTACTAGTTACATCTCTGTCTCCCAACTCTTTTCTCACTTTCCGTGTTCTCCCAGTGACCACACACCCGTGACTTTTTTTCCACTGGCCTCCTTTTGACCCTGACACACCACTTTTCTCACGTGACAGAACCCAGCCACCAAGAATATCAATGCTTAAAGTTCTTTTTCACAGAAAAGATTTACTAAGAGCAACCATCAGTTTCCTAAAGTTTCATCGTGATCGGACGCAGTGTTTAGTCAGCTTTAATGGACAAATATACATATATACATTGATTTATATAAATAAAGATTTATATACATAAGACATTAAGGGTCCCCTGGCCCAGTAGGTGCAAGATGTAAATTTGGAAACATTTTTTTCATTTTAATTCTGATCATATTTAATATTTTAGCTACATTTGTTGAGACCATGTCACAGTATGGGGAAATTCAATATTAAACGTTTACGAAAAGAGAATCAGAGACCCTTAACCTGATCAGATGAATATTAAAGATTCAATTTAGCATATAATTTTAAATTGGGCTGTCAAGGTCAATATACACCGCGTTTGGTTAAGATCCATCCATTTTCAAGTCGTTAACGCTTAAATTATTAGTATACATCTCACATAGGTAACACCAATATTAAGGGCTCCCAGGCCCAATCGGTGCAAGAGATTAACTTTAAAATACCTGTTTATGTCAAGCAAAATCATGACATATATATTTTTTTCAATATGTTTCAAGGTTGTTTAAAATCAGAATGGAATTTCAGTGTTAAATTCTTACGAAAATAAAGATTTTGGGCCCCCGGCCCAAAAGGAATGGAAATTAGGGGTTGAACGCAGTATGGTATTTTAATATGGGTTATAAAAAATATATTGACTTAATTTTGGTTAAGATCCATTCATTTTCACAGAACCTAAAATTTAAACTAATTTTAATATAGCTCATATAAGAAAAAAAAACATTTAGGGCCTCCGGTCCCCTATGAGTTTCAATTTTTAACATGTTTTTTCACACATACTATCTCGGAAGCGTACTCAACAATTTCCTAAATTTTAAAGGTGATCGCATGAATGGTTTAGTGAGCTATAGATTATAATACAAACATACATACATACATTAATTTTTATATTATAAATATTGATTTTTTTCTGATGAACATGTGTTCAAAATAAAGAGATTGAAGCTGAAATATATTTATTTTTAAAACTTCCTTCATTTTTGACGGGTGATATACCCTATAGTATAAATAATTAGAAAAGAAAACTTACTCTGATTTTTCACACATGACAGGCACATTGTGAAGCAAAAAAGTACTTGAAGCCAACTCATAATGATAGTCGAGACTTATTTTTATCTTCACTTGTGAGTTACAATACCGTCTTCGTATCCAGCCGAATTCAACTTTATACGCAATAAGTATTTGAATACAAATGCACTTCTTAGTATATAGAATAAATTATTATAGCTTCAAATTGCTTGAGAAAGAATAATACTTTATAAGGAGAAATGAATCAAAAATTTTTAAGGACGTAGAATAAATAAGCAGCCAGTATTAGATTCTTGTCAATGAAATAAACATCGCCATCTAACAACAGGAAGTTTTAAAACACTAACACTTAGCCTTCAAATATATGTAGAATAGCACTTATATTTGAATGACCGAAATTGTTTAGTTATTGTTGACCTAAACCAGGATATAAATCGAAATATGAATAATAATTCATGGAATCTTCAATAATTCTTTTAACATTTTCTAGCAAATACTAATTTGCACGTTAGCCCACGCCTCATATAATTTGCTTTTTTCATTATTTTTAAAAACATTTTGGCGTTATTTTCAGTTTGCTAGTTGTGAATATTGAACATGAATTAAAAAAAAACACCAATGCTTTGCCACAAACTTTTCTCTGAAACACGCCGACATTTGGTTTTCGATTATAGATTTTGTTTATCTACCCCCTCCTACCTCCCTTCGATTGCGTCTTGTATGTTCATTACCTCGTGTTAGTTGCCGAAAAGTGGATTTTAATAATACACCTAAAGTTTTCAGTTTTTAAAGTATAAAAATTACTTAATAAGTTACTAACAGTGTAAGATAGGTAACGGGCCGTCCATAAATGACGTTTTGCACCTAGGGGAGGAGGGGGTCACACATTTGTGACGAGGAAAGGTGTGTGTGTTCTAGAAACATGACGTCACATTAAAACTTGCAACCCTTAAATGAGAGTTCCACTTAAATATTTGATTGCTTACATCTTATTTAATGACGTTCTTCGTGGATTTACGCGTGTACCGGTTTAAGAGTTCAAATTTACTTTAAATACAAACTTAAGTGACAATAAAGCTATTGAACACATGCTCATTTTAAATAAGGAAGTACGTCTTTTATAAGGGGGGGGGGGCGCAAAAATTTATGACGCCATATTAGAGATTGGTTTAAGTTTTTGTAACCGGGGGAGTGGGAATCGCCTTAATCGCGTGATGTCATTTATGGACGTCGGCCGTGTGGCTACTGTGTGAAATAGGGTGCATGGAAGGTGTCTAGATAGCACTGTATAGCGGTTAAGTGGGGGAAATTATGTGACGTTTTGAACGGACAACCCGGGTACCAATTCAAAATTCTGACGGGTACACGAGCAGCATTTTTTAACAAAATTGAAAGCAGCCTTAATGGACAAATTACCGTCATAGACTGATTGTTAAAATTAGAGAGATTAGTGCTACTGATCGCTTCTTATCCATAACAGGTTTCCTGGACAAAAATAATGCCTTCAGCATAGTCACAGTGTTACTCATATCATGTGCATAAAAATACCAAGCGATGAGAAAAAAGTTATGTCTTTAATTGTTCTCCCTTTACAGCACGTAACATCTCAAAATAGAAAATTCTTCAAGGCTACACATGATATCAGGGGTCAAGTGTGTACTCTTGGCAATTACGATTCATGGACAATAGACGATAAAAAAGATCGCGTGCTATTGACCTATCTTATCCTTCATAATACCTAATCATAAAAGCAACAAAGATAGATGACACTGGTGGCAAAAATGTCTTGATGCTTCGCTACCTAAATTATCTGAAAGAAAAGGCTAAAGTCTGGAGTGATGGAAAGCTATAAGAAATCGACAGTCGATTGCGGAAAACTAGCCACAAAAGCATAAATTAGACGATAAAATCCAAAACATCCTGGAAACATTTTAATCAGTTTGAGGTAAAACATGCCTGATAGGCGTATATAATAACTAGCAGCAAAGCCCGTCTAGGGATGGGAATAACCGTAAAGTGAACTGTGATGTTCATGGCATAACATCAGGACATCCACCTCAACTGACTTCGAAATGAAAATGAAACGTCATTAGTCAAGCTGCTGTGCAAACGGAAAATTGGACAATTGGTGGTGTATCAGTTTCAATAAAAGACAAAAACTACATTTTGACCCACGGACCCCAGTTGGTGATAAATTAAGTGTATTTTAGCACGTTAACATCATGGGAAGTTTCTTAACAACTAACCAAAGTTTCACGCTTCTATTTACACGGGATGTTGGAGAATTAGTTATGAGTCAGTTTTATAAAAGAAACAAAAAACTACATTCAAGCTTCTGGGTCCCAGTCATTATTAATTAAAATATGATTTGCCAGTAAAAAGCTTGAGATGGTGCTCAAAAACTTCCAAAAGTTGTATGATCTTACCTTCACAGGAAGTTGGAAATTTAATGGTGAATCTGTTTAAGATAGCTGACAAAGTAGAAAAAAGAACTACACATGCGCTCTTAGCCCCCAGTGAGTGATATTTTTGTATTACCATCACGTGAGTGTAATGAAGAACTTCCCAAATTTCCATGCTCTTACATACGAACAATGTATACAAGAAGTGCTTATGAAATTAAAATATTTTATATTTCGTTCTCACTCCCTGAAAAGTGTAATCACAGGTTTCATTATTATTCTTTTTCATTTACCTAGACGTATACGTTTCATAAATTTAGTGTTCACGTTGTTCAGATTTTAAAAACAAAATAAATGATCCAATTTTGTAGAGCTTCAAGATATTATTTGTTAACGTTTTGCAAATTTAATATACGTCTTGTGAACTCCTCTGAAATTGTTCCTAAAAAATCATGGAAACATATATAGTAGTCTCATTAGAAGTATTGATCATAATTTTGCCTTTAAATTATACTTTGTTAAATCACAAAACCAATTTTAAAAAACAAAAAGCAACAGCTTTAAATAGATATTTAGAAAAAGTAAACTTTAAATTGTGTAAAGTGGGTTGTTTATTATTGTAAATTTAGAAATAATCAACTTTCGTCGTAATATATCAAAAACAATCTTTAGCTAGAGATGAAAATGGTTGTTGATAACTATTTTAGATGCATGTGTGGATACACATTTTAACCAAGAAGTGCATCATAATTATGTTTATTACTCCAAAATTTGATAACGTAAGCTAAATAACGCTTTTCTTACGTTTGAAGAATAATATTTTTAATCAACAACTACGTGTTTTCGTGAAAGAATGTAAAATAGCTTTAGTTTACTGGGACTGACCATTACACATGTCCCTATTGAAACAGCTGACCTGAACAAAAGGAAATAAAAATCTTCAATAGGATGAAAAATTGTTTCAATTGCCACCACTTACAATCTTAATAGCCACCATGAGTGACTGGGCACGTAGATTTATTTTTCTATAATTCTTTTTTTTAATAATTATTTTAAACCCTTACTACAACGTCTTACTTTATTTCATCATGAGACTGCAGTACATACATTTCTTTAGCTAATAAGACATATTAGATGTTGTTAAATTAGATTGAAAGTCAAAGTGTTATTTGTTTAAAAAAAATTATTAAGATTTATTAATCGTCAAAAAATTTACGTGAACGTTTTGCAAATGTTCGCGTAAAGTAACAAAATATACAGCTTTAAAGTAAAATAGACTGTATATATTACTATTACCTACTACATCATGGCAAAATATTAAGAGAGGTTTAAAAAAACACATATAATGCAGCCAAAAGTACTTGACAAAGGTATAAGATATCAGAAGAGGAAATATATAGTCTATCAAAATTCTTTATGATAATCTTTGTTACAGAACGAGTCGATTTTAAAAAAAAGAAGTTATTTAATATTTATTTAATGATTTTCTAGACATAAATTTACACATGACAATTTTGCGTTAAGTATAATTACCACGCTTTTAAATCATAGCCTAAATAATGGCATATTTTTATGGTAAATTTACACCAAACTTCAAAAGTCAATCAACCCAGCTTAAATAGCTTGACTCTACATTACAGGTTTTAATATGTGTCCTAAAACCCCTCCTCTCTCTCCCTACATTTAAATACAGAGGATGTAAGAGAACATTTAGTTAAATACCCACCCAACCATTTGTCTCTTAACTCTTACACAATTAATTATTCTCTATCGCACCAAACTAACATTTGTTACGCTTCCAAAGAACATTTAGAGTGATAATGTCTGTAATAAAAATCCGGATAAGTTTGACTATGTTTTAAAGCGTAAAAATTACAACCAGATTCAATATCAAGGGTAACACTATATTTATTAGATTTGATCACCTCATGTTTCAAATCAATTGACTGTAACATCGCTAATGGACTGTAATCAGAGACAGGCTCTAAAGACAAGTTAGACAAGCCCAACGGAGATCAAACATAAATAAATTCATTTTATGAAAATGTAACGCTTTGGGACAATGGTGCGTTTCTATAACACGTATAAAATATAAATAAAAAGTGTGTTTGTTGTCGTGTGTTAGGCATTTAAATTGTACAATAAAATAGTAAGCAATCAAATATGGATGTCTTATTTACTACATCAGTCAGCCTTACAGAGACGTGTTGAGCCTTGTCGTCCATGAGTGGCATCCACCAATTATAGTCGTCGTCTGCGATTCATCCAAGGGCATAGGCCACCTACGAGATACCTCCAGACCTCACTATCCTGGACTAAACAATAATTATGGAACAACTGTTAAAAGCTAAATTATGTCTATGTGGAGCATTAAATGGCACTTATTGTTTGTTATTTTTAATAAGTACACAGATTTCATGCAAACGGGGTCTATTTGACACATATGTACTTAACTAATAGCCTTATTGCAGCTAACCCATTTCATAATTTACAACAGAAAATTTATTTCTTAAAACATATATTCAATTAATCTTTTTAAAATTCCTTTGTTCTTTTTGTGGTAAAACAATCTATTCCTTCACAGTAGTTATATTTTTCGAAATGAACTTATTTGGTCATTTTTTTCTAATTGTCGTCACTTCAAGATAAACATCAAAGAACGTGGCGTGCCTTCTTTGAAATAACCTTGACACAAAATGCTTGAAATGGGCTCTTATCAGACATTGCCATTAGGAAGTTCTTGGATCACAGTTGATTGTTGAACACTTACAGTTTTTAGTGTTCACTGAATCTCATTTGTTTCCAACTAAGTTGCCATTAGATTTGAGATATGTATGTGAGTGTGTGTTAGTGTGTATGTGTGTGTGTATATATGGGTGTTTGAATGTGTTTGTGTGTGTATATATTTGTGAGAGAGTGTGTTTGCGTATATGTATGTGAGTTTTGGATTGTTTCTGTGTGTGCGTTTGTGTATACGTGTTTGTGTATGTGTGTGTATAGCTTTCAAAAGTTTTTAAGTCATGTAGCTTTATAGATCTTATTGCCTGATGAAGTATATGGACTTAAGAGGGGCACAACTTAAATACAACTAACTCAGTTTTGTCTCAAGCTTGGGTAAAGCAATTTTTTATTATTAAATTCAAACATGATATTATTTGTATTTCAAAGTTAATCAATAACTTTCAATAACAAATGCATCTCTTTGTCTATCTCCTTTTGTATCCTCTCCATGCACCCATTTATCAGTCTATCGCTATATATCTTAAGGTTTTTAACTATCAATATTTAATTTTTTTAAAAAGCAGTTAATTGCTTCTGATGTACAAACTTAAATAATGCAGAACCCCAGAAACAGATTGATTTCACGTATTCCAATTGTTGAAATGCCATCTAGGAACTGAACTGCACAATCTTTTTGTGATCTTGACTGAGATCCAAACGGAAAAAAAATTCAAGCGAATCCGTTGTACAAACTCATCTTAAGTTTTACAAAGTATGCATTCCATGTTCAAAGCTCGGGGATAAAATGTGATGTAATATAAAGTCATATCCACATTAACAAGTAAATTAAAGTGTAATGTGATCACATTTACATGAAATCTGAACTATTTTATCCTCATCTTAGCAATCTTTTTTTGTTCTTGTACTACGGTATAATGCATCATCGCAAATAGCTGCGTCAAATTTAGTTGCTATTTTGTATATTTACATGATTTTTTTTTTTTAAAGATGATAATCTGTAATCAATGCTAATGGTATTTACTAAAATTATATAAATTTAATTTACCGGTTTTTTCTTTTAATTATACTGTATCGTTTATATGAAGACTAGTTCAAAAGCCTGCTGAAGCTGGCAGAACCAAAATCCACAGAAGGGATAACAAAGATATTACCAAATACTGCAATAGAAAAAACCACGTGGCCTTTATTGCCATGAAAAGATTACGATATAAACAGAAATAACAAAGAAATGTATGAAATACTGTAATAGACAGTAACATTTGGCCTATATTGCCATGAACACAATACCATATGAAAATAAATAACAAAGAGATGTACGAAATACTGAAATAGAAAAGAACTTTTATCATTTATTGACATGAACACAATACGATATGAACAGCTAAATATGAAAGATTTCCTTGTACACCGCATTTTATAGTCAGGCGTTTATTACTATTAGTAAACCAATGGAAATCAATTATTTACACTTTATATCAAGTGAGGTCTCGTAACTGTACTCTCTTGTCATATCGACAAACAGGTGATCAGAATGTATTCAGAGTTTTACTTTAGGTATGTGCTCGTGACCTCATAGTGGCTGATTGAAATTCTACAGAGATTTGATGCATCACAAAGTACCACCACGAGATGGTTCACCGCTGGTTTAGTGTACAGCTGTGCTTCTCAAACGTTTTAGTATGGTGGACGGGGAGAAATTATTTTCATTGCACCAGGGACCGATGAATTATTTCACCTCAATTGACATGGTAGCTAAATATAATTCATTTTATTTTATTAGTTTGATTTTGTATGCTTAATGCCAAAATAATGACAAACTCTATATGGTTATCATTAATGCCTGCAAACGGGAGGATTACGATTATATATTTCTGTCGCTTCTTGACAACTTCTGCAAATGGCCCACAGACTGGCAACGGTCTATGGACCAACACTTTGAGAAGCACTGGTGTACAGAACTATAACAAAATCAAACAATGTAACGTCAAACAGGGAGAAATATTATGATTTCCAAATATGATACAGTCTTTATACAATTGGATATATCCTTAAAAATAATAAGTTTTGTTTTAAAATCACTTATTTTTTTAGGTTCTATATCTTTAATGTAAAAATTGTCTAAGCCATAACTCAATCAACAGTAATTTTCTAATTTAAAATATTGATAGAAGACTTGAAATTTTCAGGCTAATTCCTTAAACTTTACATACTTTACACAATTTTGTAACAGAAATGTACTGTCTCTATAAATATTAAAAATTAAACATACCAAACCTGTCTATGAGAATATTCATTCGACTTTACCACACTTAGTAAATTAGGAAGTTGCAGAGGGATAAAATAGTTTGTGATAGATGGGTGACTAATAGCGTAATCACAAGCTTGATAAGAATTATTATTATATGATTTTGTAAATGAAATTAATAACACGTATTTATTAATTTACTTAATTGGACGTGTTTTAATGAAATCAAATTTGGAAATACATTTACTAATTTTGATATTTTTTAAAGTTGATCATCACATAATATCACTTAAAGAAATGTGTTTTTAAAATGTTTAGAAACGTTGCTCCCACTTATACGCTGGATAATCTGGCTCACATGTCCATCAATGTTCATCAACATGATTACACAACTGATCTCTACATGCTCTTGAAAAATTGAACAATTCATTCCACGTGTTCCAGGTGAACATATTGTAACCCGAAAATTACCTATTAGCTAATAATATTTATGACATTATTGAAAAAAATGCAAGAAACATCAATCTTCATTCGACTCCCCTAATTTTAGCAGCAATATGTAGATGGCAATTATTTTGTTAAGTTTCAAAATTATTGATTTGAAATGACTTTCAATGTAATCTATAATTATTGTTAATGGGTTTTGCTGCTTTGTAAATGATTATGTTAGATTGTTGCGCGGTGAGTATTACATTGACACAATCTTGATGTAATGTAGCATGAAGGGATATGACATCACATTGTGTTTTATTTCAGAATTACTTCTTTGAATCGACTTAAAATGTAATCTAGAATGATTTCCATTGAATAAAAAAATCGGAAATTCTTTGTTGGAAATTCTGCTTACATAACTTGTTGATTTTTTAAAACTTATTTTGTAATACCTTCTAAATGTATCTTGAAGTAGTACATATTGGTAGAAGTACATTGAATTTCAGTACAGTTTACTGAACACTGTGAAGAACAGTTCTCGCCGTAATGGCCATTAGGACAAGCTATGAATGTATTTATAGTTTTTTAATAATGACATTTGTTTATACAGGATCCTGGAATAGTTCAAATAAATTAGGGCACATTTATCTTACAAAGTAACAATTTTATATTTTGACGTTTTTGTTTTCATGCATATAACATGTAGCTCTAAATTTATTTTTATTTTCATTTTTGACTATTTACACTCAGAAAAGAGTACGGAAATTGTAGGTTAAGGCTTACACAAATTATTAGTTGTAACATTTAATTTTACAATTTAAAAAACAACAACTGATTTTACAAATAATTTATTTCAGGTATCGAAAGAACAGTGACGTTTTTTTAAAATCGTGACATACATGAGTAGCTTTAAGAGAGAATGTATATATATACAATTTTAAAAAAATTGCTCTGACTTTATAAAACAATTTTACAATGAAAACAACTGGGGAAAAAAACTCTTTCATTCCGAACAAAAAAAAAGGGGGGGGGGGTATTTCCGAGACTATAGGTGTTTTAAACAATGTCTTGTTGGGTGACATGGTACTTTTTATATTTTAGCATTTCATGATTTTTAAAAACGTTTTATATCACACAGACATAAGGAAAGCTACATGATCGTAATGCATGATGCAAAGGTCCTTTCGCCACATAAATCCAAAAATGAAATGTCTAAAAAAAATATTTTTCGAAAAATCTTACCTAGAAGATTTAAATAAATTTCATCAGAATAATCCTTTTAGAGATTATTGTTTTTACAATGGAGCAACACAAATCTTAAATGAGATCTCAGATTACTAGGAAAACAAAAATACAGATGTATGAATTAATATTTCTAAGGTATTGTATTTGTAATGTTATAAACCTTAAATTTACTAGACAGTGTTGTTTGAATGAACTCACTTTGATTGCACATGTCACCATCGTAGCCATCTTTGAACCCACCAAAACAAGTTTCATCTTTTGGATCACAACTTCCACCAAAACAGTTTAAGCTGCATTGATGTAAACACTCTTGACCGAAGCTTCCAAAGTGGACAAACTATAGGTAGCAATACAAATAGTTTTATTTCAATGCAGATAATGGATATTTTATTTTAGAGAGGCCCATCTATTTCTGTCCAGAATTCTATATATTACATAATTTAAATTATTCTCAAAAATATACTTCGGAACTTTAAATATTTATTTTGCAGTGTTTCCAACAAAATATTTTTACACTTACGTTTTATAAAAATAAAAAAAATTGCTTTATTGTTATTATTACATTTTATTAGTATGTCCCATATACGCGGACTAAAGGATATATTTACTATTTCATCTCGTTATCTTTTGGTATAAACAAATATGTTTTTAAAAGAAACTTGTGATAATTAATGGTAAGACACACGCACATGAAACCCTCATCTTTTCTTGTCAATATCAGTTTCCGTCTTTGAAATACAAAGCTGAAGAAAATTAGTGATTAAAACCAATATTTTTACAATAACAGACTAATGTCAAGGTATGAGAGTCACTGTCACTGAGTTTGTTGTGAAATGTTGTGAGCGATGTTCGAATTGCTCGGAAAACAGGACACCAAGTGTCAACGCCATGACTTTGGGGAGTGATTTTCAGGGCTATATATAGTGTGGGACGGGGCAGTGCGGAGAGTGGAGTATAGATCAGTACCGCGGGTACGACTGTTTGTAGTGTGTGCCAGGCTACAGGACGACGTAGTCCTAGGACGAATGATTGTCAAACATTTATCGAGGTGTGCTCGAATGTAGTGACAATCAGGAGAATTGAGACTTGTGAGGAATTAGCCTGTGATTGGAAGTACTTGTTGGCTGTCATTGACTTTATTGTATTATTGAAGCAGTGTCTGTACGTGTAATCTTGCAACAATAAAATATATTATTGACAAGAGTCGAGACGTTAGCCCCACTGAGGTCAAGTTATGTGAATGTGTTTTATTTTTTAATGTGGAAAGCAGATATTGTTGCCAGTGCCCTGTCAAAAATATGGCGTGGGTCAGTGGCGTCAGTAGGGGTGCGGTGGGGGCGGGCCGCCCGGTTTACACCATCAAGGGATGACACCAAAATGTAAAATTGTGTATGTTGCTGTTATTTGGCATTGGAGGTGGTCTATTGGTTAAGTCGTGAGAGTGACACCAACCTTTGTGAAGACTCTGTGTGGGTGATAAGTGTAAGGTAAAAATAATGTTGTTCGAAGTAATAAATAGAAGTACTGGTGTCGAAATTGTAATGCCTATGATTTTTATGATATATTTTTATCTATATATTATTAGTTCCTGAAGGGAAAACGCTTGTCACAGTAATACCTGATACCATAAACTGATCAAGCACTTAGTCCTAGACAATGAACTGAGTTTACCTTGAAAGCAGTAAGATTTATTGACACGGTTGCTATAAACAATCCTAAGGTTGTCTTTTTTATATTGAACTGAAAAAAATTACAATTAATTTTCTGAGAAAAAATGAATGCCAAGCAATATGTAAATCTAATTATATCTTTGTCCGGTCAAAATAGATGTTGAGACATTGTTTCGTGGTCTTGATTTTATATATCTAACACTAACTCTCACCGCAAAAACTAAATTTTGATTTATTTATATTATCCAGATCACCTGAGAAGTTGCTCCACTGAATCATTGAGTACTTTGATTCGCAATGAAAAGAAATTCGATAAAAATATTTAAATAAGTAATTTTTTATTATTAATTCAAATGGTGTTGTGGGTCTAGATAAATAGATAAATCAGTGAATTTCAAAATCTAAATATTATGCAAACAAAATTAAGGCTCAGCTAAGTAAATAAGTAATTGTAACTGCGTGTCCATATAATTATGCAAATTCTAAAATGGGTTTCAAACTTTAATAAGAGTAAAATTTGTTTTTCAGCTTCATGTGAGATGAAATAATAAATAATAATAACCCCTTTCAGACCATTAAGGTCTATGGGGAAAGTGAAGTAGCGTTCTCAAGTTTCATTGACGACTAACGAGCAGGTGATTGTGTGGTTAGCACAATGCCCCAATATCGCAGCTCGAACCCGTGACTCAGTTTTTGAAGCAGTTCTGCTGTCTACAACTTAGACAGACCACCGCGGCCCTCATGCGTAATGAATTTGCATTTAATTATGTAGCCACTTTTTTACGAACACAATTTCAAAATAAAAAAGTGAATCTCTTTTTTCTCTCATCACCATCATCATCTCTCTCTGTCTCTCTCTCTCTCTCTCTCACACTCTCTCACTCTCTCACTCTCATCCTCTCTATCTCTATATCTCTCTTTTTCCCTAGCTCTCTATTTATTTTTCTTTATATATATATATATANTAGGCACAGTAAGAATAACTTTATTTGGTTTGTTTTGGGTCTCAAATTCTCCTTAAAAATGAATGTAAACGCATCTGGAAATTAAGGTAGTGATAAATCAAACCTCTTCTTAATAAAAACAACGATATGCGTGTCGAGAAAATAAAAAATATTATTAATTTAAATATTACCCATCAGTTTTGGTATTCCTGCTTTAACATAGCATCATCATTATCATCCGTGGCTTTACATCCCATGTAGAGCCCTGGCTTTCTCCCCCACATCCTTCCAGCTACAGCCCATGTAGGGCCTTGGCTTGCTCCACCACATCCTTCCATTCAGATCGAGTGATGGCTTTCTTTCAACATGCTCGAACCCCTTTAATAACGCATGCTTTATACTCTACCAGAATAACAAATGTCGTTAACAGTTACAAAACTCTAACAGGCAAAACTCACTTTCTTTTCAAGTGAATCAAAACATGAAAACAATATCTTTCCACATGATTCCTTTGGTTCTTAGAAATAGCTCGCTAAACACCCATTTCAGTTATAGTCTAAGCCTGAAATTAGTTCAAGACGAATAGGATATTTTTAGCCAGATATTATTTGTGAATATTGTGGCTTGGGGAGAGTGGAAAATATGGTTTATTTGTTTTAAAGGCACGTGTTCCTTTAACGTGAATAAAACATAAGAACAATGCTGCTTTTTTAAGAAAATGGTGAGAAATTGATCTCCTTATAAATTTTATGTCAATCATTATATATTCCCGCAAATTTTTTCTAATAGAAACAATTCACTTTATATCAATCTTTATTCCCGTTGTATACTATTCATCTAATAAACTCAAAACAGCTTGGCACAAAATGAGTTGTTGTCAGTGTGTTTTTTCGACAAAACACGCACTTTCTTATGCTAGAAACTATTTATAAGTCGTAATACCCGTGATATTTCTTTATACTTGATATGTTTACGTCTTTCAGAAAAGTTTTTTTACCCGAAGCGTATGTCATGCAACCGCATTGTTCGACAAATGTATCCAATTTTTTAAAATGGATGTTTCATCATTAGTTAGGTCTTAGAGTAAAATGCATGTTTTAAGGTAACTTTTTTCATGGGAAAATCTCTCCAAAACATTATTTCTATTTCTAGGCTAAGCATAACCTTAGTCAAATGAATAGGATTTTTTATGCGCCAGATATTAATTATGTTAATATTGATGCTAAATTGAGGTATGTATGAGTTAATTTGTTTTAAAGAAACACATTAAATCACAAGGTTTGAGCTGAAAATGTACCCTGTGGGTTTACTTTAGTTGTGCAAAAAGTATTTTCTATTTGGTGGTTGGACACTTCGACCCCGGACGGTTCGACCCTGGCAGTTCGACCACATGACTTTTCGTCCCCAGGTCATTTCGACTCCGGTCGGTTTGACCACGGACGGTTTGACCCCGATCGATTCGACCCCGGGCGAATCGATCCCGGATAGTTCCACTACGGGACTTTTCGACCCTAGGGCGTTTTGACCCCGGACATTACGACCCTTTCGTTTCTTAACTGAGATTTTTTTATTTATAATGTGTCATTTTATTACTATTATTATTTTTAATTAATGTTTGGTATATTATGAATTGGAAATTAAAAACAGAATTTCAACTACTATCCCAAACACACTTAAAAAGGACCTAAGTTAAATTCAATTTTAAAGATGTATATATTTAAGTGGCTCAAAGATTTTCACTGTGATAACAATAATAAATGATTTTTTTTGTTTAAATGTCGATAAGCTGAACAATACACCACGCAGGCGTTGAAACCATTACAAACGCGACGTCCTTCAATTTACCTTTTGTTTTCCTTAACACGTGAAGACCTCACTCGCAGAAATACTGATTTTAATAAGACGTACAAAGTTGTTAGTATTTTTAAACATGTTACAATGGCTGATTCAGTGACCACCACATCACGCCGTGTGCCGTGTGCTGGCAAAGGTTATGGGAAATGTAAATAAAGTGAGGTGGGGGATGCAGCGAGAATGTAGGCACTTTTAGAAAGGACGATATGATCACATTGCCCTTTTATTGCCCAATTACATGGGATTGGGTTTGGGGCGGATTTAGATAGGTTTTGAATCGCGCAATTATCACAATCATGAATGTACGATGAATGTTGACTGGTTATACGTGTACGTACTTTTTCAAATCATCGTAAATTAAACGTTACAAATAACTATTTTAAACTGAATTTAATTTTTAATGCATAATAATATTATGCTGAATTATTTTTATACCAAAAACTATATTTTAAAAAGTATGTATACAAAAAATAATAATAAATTTCTACAGTGTAGAGAGAAAGGGGTCGAAACGTCCGGGGTCGAAAACACTAGGGTCGAAACGTCCTGTGCTCGAACTGTCCAGAGTCGAATCGTCCGGGATCGAATATTGTCTATTTGTTTTAAAAAACACACGTTGAATCGCAAGGTTTAGGCTTAAAATTTTACACTGCTGGTTTTCTTAATCTTTGCAAAAAGGATATTATCAGTGGCTAAGAATTAGTGCCACTCAGGGCTCGGCAATATTTTAAACTCATGACCCAAGAAATGTAAAGCACCCTTCAAATAGTTCACAGAGTTGCCCCTCATAAAAATTACAATTCCGCTATTTAGCCCCTCTCTTACAACAGTGTATAAACGGGTATACACGTAACATTTTATTATTTAAAATCACTAAGCGTTTACTTTCAATACGACTTTCCTTAATGTCAGTTTATAATGAAATTGATCCAAAACACTTACTTGTATCAAGTAAGCATCTAAGAGAAATAAATATTCCTCCTAACAAATACTTGCAATTGTTTTTCTGACAAATCACTTATTTAATGCTTCAAAAGCGTTTCCCTGTTAATTTTTCTGTTAAGAAATTTCATTTTCTGTAATTTTGACTTGTTATAAGCCCGTATAAAATTTGACACCATCCGATTATATTCATAGATGTATAAAAGCTTATTTTAAAATGTAAAATTGATATTTCGTCTGCAATTTAATTATTTCTTCACACTTATTTCTATAGTTATTTAACAGTGACTAAGAGAAATTAGTTCGACCCATCTTCGTGTGATTTTATTATTGTAAAATACAATTTAAATTTTAGAAAGTTTCCATTTTCTTTAAAAAATAAATATGCGCCAATCATCCTCAATCTTACCCAATTACATATTAACTATAAATAATGCAATTTCAATAGCGATCATAAGTTCTTTTCACTGTTTATATTCCATTGTGGCAATTCATGTGAGTTATCGTCCAACTAATGCGCAAGGGCTCATTTCTTCTAAAATGAAACATAAAGTAAAACCATCTCTGAAAATCTCATTAACAGTTTTTAAGTCACATTCAATGACTTCCCGTTATCTTTTAATCAAGCAACAACGAAGAAAGCATCGGCAGAAACTAGTGTTCATAAAATTAACGGAATTTTTCATAATCCAGTGCATAATTTTAACTATACATAAACCATTACCTGGTAACGTCTTTTCAATATTTAATTTCACTTTTAGCAATGTATGAAATACATCGTTATTTCACAACTAATACAAACACACAGTCACACGCACACACAGCCACATACACACACACATATTAACACAATCGCACACATGCTTATTCACACACTCGGATTATCAACATAAAAAGTAACATCAAATAAATTAATATAATAAAAGCTTCATGACGCCACTTCATTTTTTTACGGCGCGCAAAATCACACGCTCTGCTAATCGCAAAACCAAAATCATTGTCAATTTAAAGTAATCTAGAGTTGCGTGGCATAGGGGCTTCACACACACTGACGGACGCGCTTAGGCGCGTTATATAATATACTAGCTAATTACCCGCGCTTTGCAGCGGTAATTTAAGATTTCAGTTAGCGCTTAGAACCGGTAAACACTAATTCAATATCCTTTTGATTTCAATCTAAATCATGATGGATATGCTAAATATATTAACTAAACCGTCTTGGAACAGACGTTTAAAGTTCATAACCCCATGGAAAATTGTATTATTTTTAAAATCACATTTGTTCAATAATTTATCCATTAACTCAATAGACAATTTTTAAATTACCTTTTATATAACTAATGTTAAAAATGGCAAACCGGTCTCCAGCTCAAAAATGTGTTTTTACTATTAAAAATTTAACCTTATTTTAAAAAACTAAAATTTGGATCCGGGGCCCTATGGGTGCAAATTGTATAGTTCAAAACAACAGCTTATTTCCATTTGGATCATGATGAATATATTTGTGAGTCCAAATTTGATTTAAAAAATAGAGTGGTAACGAATGGTAAAATGTTTTAAACGTTAACGAAAAAGAGATTAGGGGCCAAGGGCCACGAAAGATTGAAAAATATTATTTTATTGAGCAAACGAATTTTAACATAGGCCTTCAAATTTGTATCTTCCGAGTTTTTTAAAAATGCATTTACAGAGTATCCAAAGTTTTTTTTTTATTTGTAATTTAGCTAACATAAGGTGAAAAAACTGCTATTGAGTGATAAGTTTGCCTGCTACCATCCCAAATATGCATGCGTCTACCTGCACAGGATGTTGAAGAATTTGTGATGATTAACTTTGTATTTAAGAAAAAAATACATTTGAGTCCCCGTCTCCCATTGAGTGGAAATTTAAATATTTTTTTCGCTTGTTACCAGCGTGAGTGTGTACTCAACAGTTTCCTTAAAGTTTCATGCTTCTAACTACATGGGGAATCAGAAAATTAGTGATGAATCAGTTTTTATATTTTTAAAAAATACATTGAGGCCCCCGGCTCCCACTGAGTGATACGTAAGATATTCTTTGCCTGTTACCATTTCAGGAGTGTACTAAACAACTTCCCAAATTCTCAAGTTTCTACCTAAACGGGAAAAGGAAAAATAGCAATATTGAGTAAAAGGAGAAATTTAAATTTTTGGGCCCCCGGCTCCATGAAATTTAATTCAAATTTTTAAAAAATTCCAATAATCGTGGCAAGAGGCTATTCAACAACTTACCAAAGTTGTATGCTTCTTCCTACACGGAAAGTTAGAGGAATAGGGATGAGTAATTTTTTTAAAATAAGAAAAACAACTTGTGGGCCCCCCGGCCCCCAGTAAGTGAGAATTTAAATATTATTTTCAACTGTTACCATCATGGACGTGTACTGAATAACTGCCCAAATTTTCATGTTTTTACCTACACGGGAAAAAGGAGAATTAGTGATTTTTAGTTTTTATAAAGCTAACATAAGGAAAAAAGGAAGTGAGAATTTAAATATTATATTCATTTGTTACCATCGTGGAACTGTACTGAACAACTACCCAAAGTTTCATCCTTCTGCCTACGCGGGAAATAGGATAATTAGTGATTTTCATATTTTATTTAGTCCTTGTAATGGGGAAAAAATGCTTTTGGGACCCCGGCACACATGAGTGTGATATTTAAAATTATTTCCTACAAAAAATTGTCACAATAAGCTGCTGTATAATTTTGCAAAGTTTCATGCTTCTGCCTACGCGGGAAATAGGATAAATAGTGATTTTCATATTTTAAGTAGCCCATGTAAGAGAAAAAAACATTTTTGGGCCCCGGACCCCATGAGTGGGAATTTTAAAATTATTTTCCGCTAATTATTGTCACAATGGGCTATTCAACAACTTTGTAAAGTTTCATGTTTCTACCCACACGGGAAATCGGAGAATAAGTGATGAGTCCGTTTTCATAGAAGAAAAAATACATTTGGGCCCCCAGCCCCAATAAGTCAGAATTTCAATATTCTTTTCGCCTGTTACCATCGGGAAAGTGTACTGAACAACTTCCCAAAGTGTCATACTTCTGCCTAGCCTATGATTTTTAGGATAATTACTGATTTTCATGTTTTATATAGTCCTTGTAAGGGGAAAACGCTTTTGGGACCCCAACCCCCATGAGTGTTATATTTAAAATTATTTTCCGCCAATAATTGTCACAATAGGCTATTTAACAACTTTGCAAAGTTTCATGCTTCTATCTATACGTGAAATCGGAGAATTAGTGATGAGTCAGATTTTACATAAGGAAAAATACATTTGGGCCCCCGGCCCCCAATGGGTGATACTTTAAATATTTTGTCAACATGTTACAATTGCGGAAGTGTACTCAACAAATTCCCAAAGTTTTATGCTTCTACCTACTCGGGAATGTGGATAAGCATCGATTTTCAGTATTTAAAAAAATAGTTTTTGGGCCCCCGGGCCCTACTTTTTGTGATTTATAAAAAAAAATTACGCCAATAATCGTTCAAAGAGGCTACTCAACAATTTACCAAAGTGTCATGCTTCTACCTACACGGAGAGTTGGATAATTAGTGATGAGTCAGTTTTTAATATAAGAAAAAAACTACATTTGGGCCCCCGGACCCCAGTAAGTGATAATTCAAATATTGTTTTCGCCTGTTACCATCGTAGAAGTATACTTAACAACTACCCAAAGCTTAATGCTTTAACCTACACGCGAAATAAGAGAATTCGTGATTTTCATTTTTTATATAGCTCATATTAGGAAAAAAGCAAAAAATGGGCCCCCTTACCCTAGGGGTGGTCACCTTGGGTTAAAACATAGCCTATGACCTATTCCAGGTCAAATTGGACTCCCCTGCAAAATTTCACCACCCTGGGTCCAACGGTGTGGATTTGTATTGGTAACAAACAAACTTTAAGCTTCATATATTAGAAGACTAGCAATTTGCCCGCGCGTTGCTGCGGGAAGATGGGGTATTAGTGATAAGTGAGTGAGTGCATAAAAGACTATATTTTGGCCCCCAGCGCCCACCAAGAAATATTTTAAATATTATTTCACCTGCTGCCATCGTGGAAGTGTAGTTAAAATATCCCCAAATTTTTATGCTTTAACTTTTTCGGAAATATGAAAAATAGTGCTTTTCAATTTGTATATAGCACATATTTGAAAAAAACACGGCCCCGATGAGTGTGACTTTTTAAAATATATCACGCTATTTTTTGTCGTGAAAGGGTACCCAACAACTTCCTAAAATTTTATGCTTCAACCTACTTAGGGAATGGGAGAATTAGGGATTTTTATAAGGTTAATATTAGGGAAAAACTACATTTTGGCCTCCCAGGCCACAGTAAAGAAGGTTTTAAATAATTGTTCACCTGCTACCATCGTGGAAGTGTAGTTAACAAACCCCCAAACTTTCCTGCGTTTGCCTATATTAAAAATAAGAGAATTATTGATTTTCAAACTTTTATAGCACGTATAAGGGAAAAAACACGTTTTTTGGGCCCAGGCCTTCATACGCGTGCATTTAAAAATTATTTTACGCAAATTTTCGTCGTTTTGAGGGTACCCAACAACATCCTAAAGTTGTATGTTTTTACCTACACGATGAATTGTGGAATTTGTGATGAGTCGGTTTTTAATTTGTAAAAAAAAAATTATATTTGGGCCCCCGGCCCCAAAGTGAGTGGAAATGTATCATTCTCTTTCACCAACTTTCATCTGGAGATTGTACTCAACAACTTCCCAAAGTTTTATGCTTTACCTATATGGAGAATGGGGATATTAGTTATGTGTAGTTTTATATAGTTTATATTTGGAAATAAATTACATTTGGCCCCCCGGACCCCAGTAAGAGATATTTTGAAATATGTTTTCATCTGCTAACATCGTGAAAGTGTAATTATCAATTACCCAACGTTTCATGAGTCTACCTAATCGAGAAATAAGAGAATCAGTGATTTTCAATTTTTATAAATCTCATATAAAAAAATACGTTTTTGGAGTCCATACCCCATGAGTGTGAATTTCAAAATTCTTTTACACCAACATTTGTCTGAGAGGTTACTTAACAATTACCCAAAGTTTCATGCTCCTACCTACACTGAAAATTGGAGAATTAGTGATAAGTTTGTTTTTTTTAATATAAAAAAGTATATTTGGGCCCCGGTACCCAATTAGAGGGAATTCTAACATTCTTTTTGCCAATTGTCGGGAGCTTGTACTAAAAAAATTCAAAATTTTCATGCTTCTACCTATATGGGAAATAGGAGCATTAGTGATTTTCAATTTTTGTATAGCTCATATATAAATTTCCAAAGTTTCATGCTTATACCTACACGGAAAATAGGAAAATTGGTGATTTTCAATTTTTATAGAAAAAAGGAAAAAATTGTTTTTGGGCCCTCGGCCCCACATGAGCGAGATTTTAAAAAATTCTTTTTCGCCAATTTTCGTCGTTAGAGGGTAACCATCAATTTCCCAAAGTTTCATGCTTCCACCTACACGGGAAGTTGGAGAATTAGTGACGAATGAGTGAGTGAGTGAGTCAGTCAGTCAGTCAGTCAGTCGGGGCTTTTTCCGGGGCCACGGCCCCCATGAGTGGGAAATTTATCTTTTTTTTTCAACTTATCGTCGAAAGTATAAAATTTAAAAAAAATTATAAAGTTACATGCTTCTACCTACTCGGGAAATAGGAAAATTGGTGATTTTCAATTTTTACAGAGCCCATATAAGGAAAAACCTTTTTGGGCCCCCGGGCCGACATGAGCTAGATTTTTAAAAATCAATATCGCCAATTGTCATTATTGGTTACCCAACAACTTCCCAAAATTTCACGCTTCTAACTACACGGGAAGTTGGAGAATTCGTGATGAAGGAAAAAACTGTTTTTTGGCCCCCAGCCCCACATGAGCGAGATTTAAAAAGTTCTTTTCGCCAATTTTTGTCGTGAGAAGGAACCCAGAAGTCCCCAAAACTTTATGCTTCTACCTACACGGGAAATAGGAAAATTGGTGATTTTCAATTTTTAAAAAGCCCATATAAGGAAACAATCTTTTGGGGCCCCCGGCCCCACTTGAAAGATATTTTTAAAAAACTTTTTTGCCAAATTTTGTCTAAAGTGGGTACTCAGCAACTTCCCAAAGTTTCATGCTTCTACCTACACGGGAAGTCGGAGATTTAGTGATGTAGAAAAAAAAGTTTTTGGGCCCCCGGCCCCACATGAGCGAGATTTTNAGTGTACCCAACAATTTCCCAAAGTGTCATGCTTCTACCTACATGGAAATACCTACTCGGGAAATAGGAAAATTGGTGAATTCCAATTGTTATAGAACATATATAAGGAAAAATCTTTTTGGGCCCCCGGCCGCACATAAGCGAGATTTTTTAAAATGTTTATCGCCAACATTCGTCATTAGTGGTTACCAAACAACTTCCCAAAGTTTCATGCTTCTACCTACATGGGAAATTGGAGAATTAGTGATTAAATAAAAATCTGTTTTTTGGGCCCCCGGCCCCACATGAGCGAGATTTTAAAAGTTCTTCATCGGCAATCTTCGTCATTAATGGTTACCCAGCAACTTCCCAAAGTTTTATGCTTCTACCTACACGGAAAATAGGAAAATTGGTGATTTTCAATTTTTATAAAGCCCGTATAAGGAAGCAATCTTTTTGGGCCCCCCGGCCCCACTTGAGAGATATTTTTAAAAAACTTTTTTACCAAACCTTGTCCACAGTGGGTACACAGCAGCTTCCCAAAGTTTCATGCTTCTACCTACACGGGAGGTTGGAGATTTAGTGATGTAAGCAAACAAAGTTTTTGGGCCCCCGGCCCCACATGAGTTAGATTTTCAAAATTCTTTTTCGCCAATTTTCGTAGTCAGAGGGTATCCAACAACTTCCCATTCTTCTACCTATATGGGAAATAGGAGAATTATTGATTTTCAATTTTTATATAGCTCATATTATGAAAAAAAAAACGTTTTTGGGGTCCCAGCCCCCATTTGTTTGGAAATTTAACTTTCTCTTTTGCCAATTATCATCGGAAGCAAGTAATCAAAAATTTTACAAAGTTTCTTGCTTCTACATATATGGGAAATAGGAGAAGTAATGATTTGAATTTGTAAATAGCTCATATAAGGGGGNGGAGATTTAGTGATGTAAGCAAAAAAAGTTTTTGGGCCCCCGGCCCCACATGAGTTAGATTTTCAAAATTCTTTTTCGCCAATTTTCGTAGTCAGAGGGTATCCAACAACTTCCCAAAGTTTCATGATTCTACCTACACGGGAAGTTGGAGAATTAGTGATGAATCAGTGAGTCAGTCAGTCAGTCAGTCAGTCAGTCAGTCAGTGAGTGAGGGCTTTCCCTTTTATTAGTATAGAAGAAAAACTGTATTTTGGCCCCCCTGCCCCCCATGAGAGGGAGTTAAATCATTTATTTCCAATTTTATTCGGGGGCGTGTATTCAAACTATTTCCAAAGTTTCATGCTTCTACCTATACGGGAAATAGGAGAATTAGTGATTTAAATTTTTAAATAGCCCATATTAGGAAAAAAACGTTTAGGGCGACCCCGACCCACATGAGTGGGAAATTTAACGATTTAAAAAAAAACTATCGTCGAGTGCACGTACTCAACAAATTTCCAAATTTTCATGCTTCTACATACACGGGGAATGGGAAAATTGTTGATTTTATTTTTTTTATAGAGCCCATATAAGGAAAAAAATGTTTTTGGGCCCCCGGCCCCACATAAGCGAGATTTATAAAATTCTTTTTCGCCAATTTTCGTCATGAGAGGGTACCCAACAACTTCTCAAAATTTCATGCTCCTACCTACACGGGAAGTTGGAGAATTAGTGATNTCAGTGAGTGAGTGAGTGAGGGCTTTCCCTTTTATTAGTATAGAAGAAGAAAAACTGTATTTTGGCCCCCCGGCCCCCCATGAGAGGGAGTTAAATCATTAATTTCCAATTTTATTCGGGGGCGTGTATTCAAACTATTTCCAAAGTTTCATGCTTCTACCTATACGGGAAATAGGAGAATTAGTGACTTAAATTATTAAATAGCCCATATTAGGAAAAAAACGTTTAGGGCGACCCCGACCCACATGAGTGGGAAATTTAACGATTTTAAAAAAAAACTATGGTCGAGTGCACGTACGCAACAAATTTCCAAATTTTCATGCTTCTACATACATGGGGAATGGGAAAAATGTTTATTTTATTTTTTTAATAGAGCCCATATTAGGAAAAAAATATTTTGGGCCCCCGGCCCCACATAAGCGAGATTTATAGAATTCTTTTTCGCCAATTTTCGTCATGAAAGGGTACCCAACAACTTCTCAAAATTTCATGCTCCTACCTACACGGGAAGTTGGAGAATTAGTGATTAGGCGATTTTTAATATAAGAAAAACTATTTTTGAGCCCCCGGTCCCCCATGTGAGGGAATTTTAACGGTTTTTTTTGGCCAGTTTTTGTCGAGAGCGTGTACTAAAAAAATTCCTAAGTTTCATGGTCCTACCTACACGGAAAATATGAGAATTAGTGATTTTCATTTTTTATTAGCTTATATCAGGAAAAAACGTTTTTGGGCCCCGTCCCACATGAGTGGGAAATTTACCTTTTTGTCCATTTAATTATCGTAAAGAGCATGTACTCAAAAGATTTCCAAAGTTTCATGCTTCTAACTACACGGGAAATAGGAAAATTGGTGATTTTCGATTTTTATATAGCCCATATAAGGAAAAAAATGTTTTAGGGCCCCCAGCCCCACATGAGCGAATATTTTAAAATTCTTTTTCGCCAATTTTCGTCGTGAGAGGGTAACCAACAACTTCCCAAAGTTTCATGCTTCTACCTACACGGGAAGTTGGAGAATTAGTGATGAATCAGTCAGTCAGTCAGTCAGTGAGGGCTTTCCCTTTTATTAGTATAGATGCATAACCCCTTTTTTCAGTTCATGGCGGACTCTGTGGCATGCGCAAGTGAAGTACCGTTCAGGAGTTTATTAAGCCACCACCAACGGGCAAGGGATTGTGTGGTTACCACAATGCCCAGGGGGGCGGCTTGCTAGTACCGGTGCTCGAACCCGTGACTCGGGTTCTTGCCACGGTTTGGCAGTCCAGCGCGCTGTATATATATTACTATCTTGTTAAAGTGTAGGCTATGACACGTGCACCGGAGCTGATGTTTGTTGTACCGGAAAGCATCTCTTGGCTTTTATTTGGGAAAGGGAAGTAATATGACAATTTACAGATAGAAAGTTTTTGTTAGTAGGAGTAGAGAGAGACTGATTGGTAATAAAAATGCGAAGTATTCAAGGAGTTAAAGTTCGCACTAAGAAATTTTTGTATAGGTGTTACAGGGAGTGGCCGTTTTATTCTGTTATTTGGACTAAAATATTTGGACATTAAAGAATTCAAATTGATCGTTAGTTCTCGAACAAATTTTTAGTTAACGTTAACTCAACACCGATGTAAATTGCCTCAAACGAGGTGAAATTAAAAGAAACAAAACTGAACGGTTATGATGACTGAATTGCTATCAGGAAATATCTAGAACCAGAAATAAATCGTTAAGCAATGGCTACGAGTAAACTTCAAAATTCCTTGAGTTATGCCCAACACCACAACATCGTAATTATATTTTATCATATCTACTGGTCTTTAGGGGGTGGCCGGATATGGTTTTTTATTATTTGCCGGATCCGGGTAGTTTGGCCCTTATATTTGCTAAGTATTTAATACTAGCTGGATAGCGAAGTCAATAGTGCGATCACCTCACAAGCTGATGGGCGAGGGATCTAGCCCCCGTTAAAACCACAATAAAAATTTTGATGTTTGACTATCGCTAAAAAGTCCACCGCTGACCTGGAGAGGAGATGGGCGCCGCCAAGAAACATCAAGCCCCGAGATAATTCCATTAGAACCACCTACGACCACGAGGTTATGACACACACACACACACACACACACACACGCACGCGCACGCGCACACGCACACACTATTGATTAAAATATTTATTATCCAACATAAGGAGAGTATTTGCTTTCTACAATGACAGTATATGACACTGTCAACTTCAACGATGAACATTTTATAATGAATTGAATGAACGAACTTGAACGAAGTGAAGTGTGTACCAAGCGAATAGTTTATACTGACTGTGGGGTACAAGAAGTCGTGATCTGAAGCCATAATAAAAACTGTTCTTTTATTCATATGATTAAAATGCCCTTAGTTAACTTAGTTTGTTATCGTATGTAGTAAAGTAATCTCTATATTTGTTACTATAATATCTATATCAACGCTTGTTAATTTGTTTAATTTGTCATATATTAATTATTAATAATTTAATGTATAACTTAATTTGTTACTAAACATACTACGGTGAGTTTAATTGAAATATTCACAATAGACTTAGACTTTAAAAATCATAAGACTGAATAAGAAAAATTATAAAAAGATGTAACATGTGAGACTACCAATTTTTTTTTAATTTTTAAGTTCGCAAATCAAATCACAATTGATACCTGGATCCTACCCGGGTCTGCCATAAATATTTGGCAAATTTGGATAGTGGCGGAAAATAATATATCCGGTCTGGATATCCGTCCACCTCCCAATATATACAATAAAAATTTTAAGAAAATATTTCAATGTTTTTTTGTTGTTTTTTTGGTGATGTTCCGTGAAACATCTTTGTCTATTTGTATACAGCAAATTTTTCAGAACTCATTCAATTAGGCCAGGGCTGTTTATTGAAATTGACCGAGAACATTCGACCCCCCCCCTTCCAAGGAGTATGACTGATTAAGCTGTCATGTGTGTGTATGTGTTTTTAAAGCTACATACCCCTGTTGTGTATGCTTGTATGCATGTTACTGTTACAGATCACAATAGAATTTGAGTTAAATAAACCCGCCTTCGGGATTCCGCATGTTTTTTTTCTTTCCCTTTTTTTATTGTTGCTGCTGATTTTTTAAAAACTTTTTATTTTACTTAATTTTTAAATCATAAATACTTAAATACAGGTAACATGGTTCTTTCATCTTGTAATAAATTTCCCTGTTTAGTATTAACCATGAGAAGCGTGACTAATGTGAGAGGGTCTAAAATCGGACAAAATAACGTGTTGCATTTAATGGAGAGCCGTTAACTTCAGAATGTATTCATTCATCTTAAGCCACAGAAATCTAAGTTAAAATTTGCTTGTCCAGATAGGATTAAAATACCACTGACACGCGCTATCAGTACCGTGAGTCTTTACAAGGCTTCTATTAACTTACGGGCTGTCCATAAAGAACGTCCCACTGTTTTGGACCATTCTTACTCCCCCCTCCCCCCGTCACAATTCTTGGAAATAATTAACATTTAAAATAAAACATCGTGACGTCACACATGGCCGGAAACCCCCTCCCCCCGCCACAAACTGTCACACTTTTTACACCCCCGCCCCGCCATTTGGAGCGTGACCGGAGGCGTCACTAGGTTTGGTGTCACCCGGGGCGGTAGATCAAGGTGTCACCCCCACATGATTTAACCCATAGAACTCCTCCGAGTTTTCCAGTGCCAAATAACAGGAATATATAGAATTTTACAGTCTGGTGTCACCCCCCTGATGGTGTCACCCGGGGCGGCCCGCCCCCACCGCACCCCTCTAGCGACGCCACTGAGCGTGACAAACTTTATGGACGGGCCCTTACTTAATAGAATGACATTTTCTTTTGATTTCAAACCTGGCATTCATTTTTAGCCATTATGACGTGTTGTATATGAGGGGATGGATACCCCGTCCCCTAGAGACACACCTAACAAACCAATGGCCAGTAAACTGTGCACGTCCCATATGTGCCTTCAAGCTGTCACTGTGCGGGTTGTTTTACAGTCAACATTGAATGGGAGATACCAGTGGAGATCTCACTTTTTGTAGTAAAACATTGCTACTGAATGTACTACTACTATATTCAATAATACAGAAATCTAGAGCCACAGATAGTACAACAAAATAGAAATATAGAGCCACTGATAGTATAATATAGAAATCTAGAGAAACTGATAGTACAACAATATAATATAGAAATCTAGAGCCACTGATGGTATAATATAGAAATCTAGAGCCACTGATAGTACAAGTCTATAAGTACAACATAAACAATAATGAAATCTCAAGCCACTGATAATACAACTAGAAATCTAGAGCCACGGACAGTACAACAATACAGAAATCTAGAGCAACGGACAGTACAACAATACAGAAATCTAGAGCCACCTATAAACTATATATATTTATTAGGGCTGCGGGAATTACCGATTAATTTCTTGATTAATCGGTAAATTATTTTATCGATTAAAATTATTTTAATCGATAAAATATTGATTAAAATTAAAGAGATGTTTTAACAGAGATGTTTTAACAAATATTTTCTTTTTATTCATAAATAATTAATAATAGTTTGTTTTTTTACGTACAAACTTCTCTTTAAAAAACGTTGGAAATTGTTAACTTTAAAATAAACTGTTTTATAGGGACAATGATATTAAAAAAAAACAAAATTTAAATTCATAGACATTATATTGAACTACTTATATTTAATTTAAATATATTTCATAACAATATTATATCTTTTAAATTAAATTAAATTAAATACTTAAGTTATGTGCAATTTAAAAAATGCTATAAAATGGCACAAAATGTGAAGGAAAACAACCTAGTGATTATGAGGTCTTAGAAAAAAATCATAACTTTTGGACCACTTGGGATAAAAAATATGATTTTTATCTTTTTGTTAATAATTAAACAATTTCTATATGGCTGTATTACTTTTATACTTTAAAATTAATTGGAAATGTTCATTCAAGTCCCTAAACTTTAATACGTTATTTAACTTATTATCATTGTTAACTATGTTTTAAAAATAACATAATAAAAAATATCAATTGCCCGTTTTTATTACTGACCTTGAAATTTTCAGTTTAATGACGTCATACATCTTTATTTCTATCTCTAACAAAATTATCGATTAATTAATCGGTAATTTTTCAAAAGTTAACGATTAAATTTAATTTAATCGATAACAGCCCTAATATTTATATATAATAAATATACTGTTACATACAAGGCAGTTAAGCAACGTACACAATAGTACACATATCTTGAGCACATATATACTCAGTGGCGTCGCTAGGGGGTGCGGAGGGGGCGGGCCGCCCCGGGTGACACCATCAGGGGGGTGACACCAGGCCATAAAATTCTATATATTCCCGTTATTTGGCACTGGAAAACACGGAGGAGTTCTATGGATTAAATCATGAGGGGGTGACACCATGAGCTACCGCCCCGGGTGACACCATGAGCTACCGCCCCGGGTGACACCAACCCTAGTGACGCCTCTGTATATACTATTCTAACAACCGTTCCTTAGGATTCAAAGTAGTCAATATTTGATGATGACATGACAAAATCAATATGACGTAATTATATGATATGCTTGTGGAGAATTGCTTGCTGCCCTACATCAAAACGTCATATAGTCTAGTTTATGCCTCCTCTATCGCTCAGAGTCGTAGCAAAGATTTAACACCAGGGCAGTTGCCAAGGGCGCCGAGGGCTAATCCTTCAATTTATTCAAACTTAGTTTTTTCCTACATTTTGGATTTTTTTTATCAAGGGCGCCAAAAATAAATTAGCCAAGGGCGTTGGAAAATTCAGTTACGCTTCTGCGCCCCCCCCCCCCGTATTGTTTATATCTTCGTTTCCTCTATTTAAAAAAATAGTAAGACAAACGACTCGGATTCGGGACTCTAAAGTGGACTTACGGTTACAATAAACAATTACAAACGTGTAACTCATTTATTAACCATATCGTGTCAGCAGGTCACATGTCACATGTCTTTACATAAATGTGGAATATGAGCAAGGGGCACGTGATGTATGTTGTTGGTATGTCCACTCGAAAAAATCACTGGCTGATCCTAGGAATAAGGTTGTAATAGGTGAAGATAAAATACCAAGGTTGTAATAGGTGAAGATAAAATGACAAGGTTGTAATAGGTGAAGATAAAATGACAAGGTTGTAATAGGTGAAGATAAAATGACTCAGCCCCCCCTCTCACACACTGTGTTGTCATAAAAATCTACCATGACGTGAAGTGAAAATAGTATCCGCCATCAATAACATCATAGCCTATTAATAGAATAGACGTGTTTATGAGTGTTATATCCATTTTGATCCGACCCAACTAGGTTTCCTTATCGTATACAAAAATACAAGAACTCGCGTCAAGGCAACAGGCGAGTAACGAGCAGCACATGCATTAATGACTCAATTACTCATAGTAAAGGCAACAGGCGAGTGACGAAGCAACACATGAATGAATGACTTCACTACTTATATTTATACTTTTAGTAAAACTGTGTGTCTAAAATTATTGTAATTAAATGAATGGTGATTTGTTCAAATTAAATATATGTTTACTAACAAAAAGGTTTTACCTAGAATTGCAGATAGAAAAACAAAAACAATCTCCAACTCCGCCATGGCTAAGCCGAACAGAAATGGAACATTTAGATCATAGACACACTGTTGACACGGCATGACATCATAGCACTCAGGGGGCTTTCTTCCCGTGCGGCGTTTTTTATACCAGGTAACTGTAACATTAGGCCTCGCCATTCCTTAGTTGTATAAATATATAAAGCTCTAATTTTTTTATTTTAATTAATTTTTATAAGCTTATTAATTTAACTGATAAGTTCATAAATACCATACAGAATATAATGGGGGTGGGGTGGGACAACGTGCCTCACAAATAATGTTTAAAATATTAAATATGTATGTATATTAATTACGTTTTTTATCAAATACTTTTTTATTTTTTGAAGATGCTCCCTCAAACTTGACTTAAAAGTCTCTAAAGAGTAGAAGACATTCATAAGCATTACTGAAGAAAAGACCATGCAGAACAAGAGAAATGGGCACCAAGTGTAACAAATGGATTCAATTAAATGTGGAAAAAATCATTTTTTATACCGTTTTAAAAATGCATTCTTTACAGACTTTCTTTGAGTTATGCATTTGATCAAGAAATAAACTTATTTTCTACTTCTTAGATTGAGTGCCTATTAACTTGTCATTGATAATAAGTTGGTTAAGCATTTTTTTCAGGTAAACCATAAATAAACAAAGCTTGTGCACTGAACGGGCCCAAACAAATTGTAAACAAATAATAGTGCTGAAATCCGTTTTACAAAATAATCATTTTCTTCATTAAACTTTTACTGCTTTCCAATAATTAATTTTGTACATATGTTTATGCGTGTATGTTTTGATATCTTTTGTAAAATTGTGATTTTTCAATCCTAATGTTCCTCCTTCACTCGCCGAGCAACACCCCACCCCACCACCCACACTTCACCCGCCTTTGTTGAGCGGTAAAAACGTGTCGTTTTCTCAGATGACCGAGGAATGTTGAATGCATTGAGTTACAGTCTTTTGGTATCAACAATGACTCGACCGAGGACAAACAAACACGATTTGTAACTATAATGAAGGTCTTTCAATTCGATACATCTTTCTTTCCAAGGGGGCCTTGAACCGTTTCGCGCACACTCACTAGCGCAAAGGGGATTCACATAATAATAATAATAATAATAAAATGATAACTTATATAGCGCTGTATCCCAGCAAGGAGCCAGGCTCACAGCGCTTTACATGGAAATAACAATACATATATCAATAAAAAGAAACATTCATATCATATTAACTACATAAATGACAATACGCTATACTCAATACATCAGCTACGTTAATCACATAAAGAGGCAAAGCACAATCATCGAAACTACTAAAGTAGGCGCTATTTGTATCTGATTAGTTATGGGGCTGGTTATTAATAGAAATATATACATATGTAATGGAACGGGTCCACGTGTCGATAAATATTGATACAACAGGACAAGCAATCTTTTTTTTTAAAACTTCATCTAGAGTGGTTCCATTTTGGGTGCCGTGTACTTTCGGTCCAGCTAAGTGTCTACTCTCTTTTCTTAGAAAATTTACTGACTTTAGGTTGATGAAAAGTAAATTATATTTGAGTTCTGTGAAAATGTGTGCCTGCTGTCCTGCTATTTTCAGACAAGATCAGCTAGCCAGCTTGAGTCAATTGATATTTCAATGGCACTGTTTTTTTTAGCACGCAGCGCTCTCATGGCATAGAAGGTAACGATTAATCGGTGGAGCCCTTATCTAAACCCTTTAAAGTCGATTTTTCCGATCGAGTTGTTAGGCGAGTCATTGTTTTCATGTCAACCTTGACGTAGACAGGAAAAATATTACATTATACAAATGAAACAGTAGAACAAGTCTATTGATAGATATTGGAGGTGTTTTTAAAAAAGTGATGTCGGGTGCATTTGAACTAGAGATCCTAAAGCTAAAAAGAAACAGTTTTATGGAATGTACAAATAGGTAGAAACAGTCATCATTTGTGTTGATTATTAGCTTTCAAATTCTAGGTATACATGTTCATGATGTGAAGGGTTAAATAAGTACAGAGGTGGAACAAGAACACGGTTTTAACACGTATTGTTAAAACATGGGGACGGGTAGATGGGTGGGGGATGGATGGATGGATGGATGGATGGATGGATAGATGGATGGATGGATGATTGGGGCTTGAAGAGAAAATGACAGTGGGGAGAGATGGCAAAACATAGAAGAAGAGAGAGCGAGAAAGAGAAAGAGAGAGGAAGCACGATTCAATTTTGTTTGCTTAACTTCATCGATTCATCGTATCCGCGGGTCAAAGTCACGTGAATTAGTTTTTATTGACATTCAATCCCAAGGCAACTAAGCGCCGTGCTTGGCGGGTAAGTTATGACGTACGCCTTGTTAACTCCGTCCTTAAGCTCTAGTCGGAGGTTCGTGGAATCATAAGATATGCTCATGGCAGTTGATTGTTATCAAGGTAGTCAATGTACCCAGTCAACCACAAGTAATGGCGGTTACTGAGGTCATGAAATGCTTGGTGTATTTATATTGTCATAACAGAAATTTTTAATTAAAATGTTATTTTTTTATATCATGGAGACTAGTGTGTTATTATTAAAACACCCCGGCAAGCCTCCTCGCTTGTTATTTATTCAATACTCATATTTGAACCATGTGGGCCGGTGTTACAAAGAGAGTTCACTCTGCCTGGAAAAACAAAAAATAATTATAATCTGTGATCTCGTGTTACTTAGAACCACCTCCATTTCTCGAATTGGTAAAACACACTTTAATGGTTTTAGTTTTACTTAAAGAACCTGTAGACAGAGTCGGTCTTAACGATTGCGGGGCACTACGCGGCTTAGTATGCGAAACGGATTGCGCGGGGCCCAGTTTGGGTAGAGATGAGGAATCAGTAAGGATAATAAGTGCTGGGCCCATTGCGGATGCGTAGGTTGCAGTGGCCTAAGACCTGCCCTGCCTGTTGATGCATCTTACAGGAATCTTTGAAGCTAGATTTAACTAAATGGTCTGGGCAAAAAAATATATTAATTTCCTTCAAGCCATTTTACGTGGAATACCACAGCACTTTTGAAACCGAGTAAGAAGTTTTTAAATTAAACAACGAGTAAAAACAAAGTTTTTGACTATAAATCACTTATATATGAGACATAACTAAAAAATATTGAGTATGTTCATTACAATACACGCCGTGTGACAGTCTAGCAACAAACATTTACATTATACTACATAGATAAAGTAAAAATTCATTAATTCGTTCGATCTGAAATTTTGATGCAATGCATTTTTAGGTGACCAAAGTCTATGTGCAAAAGTTCAGTGCCATAGAATCATGGGAAGTTAAGTGTTTAAATCGGCTACCAGTTTTAGAGTTTGGAAATGAGTTTGCAAACTTATTGCCATCCAATCTTTCTGGATCTTGTGCAAGTGAAAATTTTTTTTTTAAATATTTGGGGGCATTCTTTCAGATTCCCTTGTCTATGTAGTTTTTTGCTGGCAACCCACGGGGAATAAACCATGAATAGTCTAAATGGATGCAAGTACGTACTGATGAATTATAAAGCTTGTTAATCAATCTGCTTGTGTAAACTGGGCTGCATTGACGTAATCAACACTTTAAGCAATCTTGGCTGACCCAGACTTTATTTTGCTTACAAAATCTTGCTAGTGCAGTGTATAATTTACAACGTCAGTTCTGCCCAGTAAACATTCATTTCATTTCAGCGACTAGAATATGTGTTAAAGAAAGTATCTTTAATTTCAGCTATGAATAAATATCCGGCACAAACACAACTTTTTAAATTTAAAAATTAGCACCTTCAAAAAAATATGCCTCTTATTTTTAATGCGCTATTTCCTTCCGACTTCATAACGCCATTGATATATGTATATTTACATATTGAGGACGTCACCACAACCTCGTTTTAGAGATGACGGCATTCCATTATAACCATGCGCTTCAACAAATAAACAAACGGGGTTAAGTTGGCGATTAAATTTAAGGAGAACACTTAAAGTTAAAGTCTACGGCGGAAAATCGATAGGTCTACATTGAACTTCATGATTGCACAATGACATTAATCAATCGGAAATATTTCATAGGGGCACTTTGATATGACAATATGTATTGGTTGCATTATGACATTGGAAAAACATAGTGCCATAGGTGCACTAATTAAATGAGCGCAGTGTTATTGGTGCACTAATTCAAATAGTGGAGTGTCATTGGTACACAAATTCAATGATAAATTTCTCTTTAATAGGCTATTTAAATGAAAATTAATGAAGGTGTAGAATATCAGTAAACGTTACTTTGCTTGTTGATGAGCCATGGACATATTAGGCTAGATGCTCTTCTAATCCGATCTGGAACAGAATTTAACAGGAAAGCGTGAGAGAAACTAAAACGGGATCTCACTGGGGAGGGATAGGTAGCTGATCTGGAATAGGATGCCATTAAATACTACAAGGATTGGTAACCTAACATTAGGAAATTGGATCATTTGGGGAACGGGATTCAAGCAAGAGCGGGATCCCATTGCTGTATTTCATGTTGGGAAAAATGTGCTTTTGAGGTCACATATGTTTTGAAAAAAAATGTCAATGTTTGCTTTGCTTTGTGTGTGTGTGTGTGTGTGTGTGTGTGTGTGTGTGTGTCTGTCTGTCTGTCTCTCTCTCTCTCTCTCTCTCTCTCTCTCTCTCTCTCTGTGTGTGTGTGTGTGTGCGTGCGTGCGTGCGTGTGTGTGTTTTATATTTTTATTTCTTTTAATTGAAAAAATGAAGAGAAAAATGAATTCCTATTTTTAATGTATTTATTTGTACAATGTGGCTCTTAATGTATATTATAATGTTACCAAAGAGATTTTCCCTCATGATATAATTGGTAACGCCAGGTAGGCCTAGGCTATTAAGGCTAGTGATAATAAAATTAAGCATTTTAATAATGATTTGACTTTTTTTAATGTAATTTACTCGTTTTCGTTCTTTAATTTTCAACCGAAGAAACACATGAAAGAGAAGGGAGAAAAATAAGACCCCTTTCTTACTTTAAAAGGGTGGGTTCTAATATTTTTAAGGAGGGGTTGAGACCTAAAAAGTATGTCACACGTCTGGAGATGGACAAGGAGGTCCCATTTTTGTGGTAACTTGTGAAGTGGAGTAGGTTTAATCAGAATTGTGGGATGTGGTGGTCGAGAGGTAGCGCGCTCGACTGTCACACCGATAGTCACGAGTTCAAATCCACGCGAAAGCGAGGATTTGTTCCCGGGGCCTGAGGAGTCCCCGAGTCACCCAGCTCCGAATGGGTACCTAACTAGACAATAGTTAGGCGGCTGGGGCAATGCGTGGAACCCCTATAGCCGTGGCTTGTGACCGCTGCATCACCTGCCAACAGATCATCTCTCATGGTCTGTGGACGCAATTATCTTCTGCATAGAAGGAGCGTCTGTATATTAAGATTAAGATAAGATTAACGCCACATGACACAGGAAAAAGTCACACAAATGAAGCCTTTTATAACTATAATATTAAGTTGTTTTTTTTTAATTGTTTAGTTTTTTAGTTTTTTCGACCGACAATTAGCAATAGAGTATCGTTAATGAGCTTTTTTGAGGGCAAATGCCCTAATTCTTAGAGTACTTAGACCCCAGGGCCCCAGTCGCTGCATTTCCACGTGAATTTAACTACATTGGCAGTATACAGTGTACTATACTGACTATACAGCACAGCACGATTTTCTCAATAGTATTAGTCTGTGTGAGTTATGTCATGTCATGTCTTGTAAGTTATAGTATAGTCTAACAGTATAGTATAGTATAGTATAGGCCTAGAAAAGGGGGATGGGGCATTTTTTGGACCTAGCTTAGCCGGACTAACTTAGCGTACCAGTTCCTGATTTCTCTCACATGCTGCCCATTGATTTCATTTTTTTTTAATTTAAAAAAATTGTATATAGATCTACATATTATTAAGTATTTAAAAAATCTGTGAGCTTGAAACAGAAACTACATTTTTGTTTCAGTTAATAGAAACTTAAAATTGGGATGTATTTTAAAAACAAAAATTTAGTACTGTTATGCTATGTTAGTAATAATCCAGAGTTACCCACCTTCTGAACCCTTTTGATTATTGTAATTGTAAGTTGTAAGCTTTAATTTTAAAAAATAATTTCTACGTTGTCAAAGTTTACTACAAATTTTTTTTTTAAAATTATAGAAACTATGATTACAAAAAACAACAATATTTTTAAAAGTTACACAAAGTGCTTCTTTTAAATGCTGCAACCTTAGGCCTTAGGTTTAAGTGCAAAGGCATAATTTTATATCTTAATAATTTAATTTTAATACTTAATTTAATTAACTTATACTTATTAATATTAATAATTTAATTACTTAAACTTATACTTCCTTTGTAAGTTTAAGTATAGTATAAGTTACCTACTTCCACTTAAGACTCATACCTAGAAGAAAAAAAATTATACACTTTCACTTACACTTTACTCACTTGACTTTACCTATATTCTATATGCCTATATGTATTAAATTAATTATACGTTTTAATAGAAAACCGTACATTTAAATATTTAAAATCATAATAAAATAAAGTAACCTTTCCGAGCCTTTCGTGAATTCACTGTCATTACTATACTCTTTAATTTTACGAAGTGACTATTCGCAATCGATTGCGAATAGGTTTCAAACCCT
>MUZC01004735.1:293560-317924 GCA_002072015.1 Radix auricularia | reverse complement strand
GAAAGTGTGACGTACTTTAGGGAAGGGGGGGGGTTTCCGAGATTTGTGACAGGGGGGGAAGGGGGAGTTAAAATTGTCAAAAATAGCTTGACGCACTTTATGGACGGCCCCTAACATTGTACAATGACATGGGCTTGAAGTATTATTATTTTAAAAAGTTTTTCCATAAATTGAGATTCTATAGAAACGAAAAATATTGCATCGTTAAAAGTAAAGTTCCAGCATCTGATCTCGTTTTACTAGCTACTTCTTCAGATGTCAATTTTTCCAAGACGCTTGAAATTGTTAAGTATGTCTTTTCGAAATTGTGTATGCTATTGCGATGTTTATTAACGGAGAAATTAGAATATTTTCATGCTCTTGGGCTAAATCTTAATAATTTTCCATTAAATAGACCAATTCAAATTATTTACACATTACTTTCATTTGAAAGGCGTAGCATTTTTAAAGAATAACCGAATGTTAATGAAAAACACATATGTGTGCTACTTGAATGCAATAAAAACAAAATAAATTTAATTTCTAGCAAGTTAAACTACCTTAAAATAATTTTCTAAAACTGAAACAGCAATATAAATTACACAATATTTGAACCACCATGTCATGTAGGTCGCATCATTCTACGCATTTCGAAATTCCACACAAAAACTGTCGTTGGGATATTAATAGTTCACATTATTCGGCCCAGCGATGATGTGGTTTTTTTTTGGTGCAGTTTTCTTATAAAAGCGCCATTTGTGGCGCATACTGCTTACAATTTTCAACCAAATCAATACCTCTTTTAAGCGACTTTTGATTTTTGAATAGATTTGTGTTAGTTATAACAACCACTATGTAATCAAACAAATGTTGCGTGAATCCGTTAATTAAGACTCGAAATTAAGAATATTTTTGTTTCACCTTGGTTTTCCCCTATCAAAAGAAAATTTGCGGCTGTCGGAAAGGGCTTTATTGCCCACAATGCCGCCCTTTAGATGAGTGCCGCCCGGGGCGGACCGCCCCCTCCGCCCCCCCTAGCTACGCCACTGTATGTATGTTTCTAAATAGAAATGATGTGAATTTACTTACTGGCGTTTTAAAAAAATAAAGTCTTAACAAAGTATCAGGCACCGAAAGCTTTGAATGATAACTCAGTAAACCGAAGTTAATACTGTACAACAATTCGCTCCTAGATCATTACAAGTGACAAGTCATAAGCCACTCAGAAATGATAACACTAGATGTCACTCACCAAACAACGGCGGTGGAAATTCCCAAACCTCATTTTGTCTAACAAATTTACTTGAACTAACTTGCGTTCAAAAGCACACATTAAAAAAAAAATCCCATGTGTTCTAATCATCCGCTCCTCTACTTTGTAACCGTACTTGTTCAAATAATTGGCATTTAGGTAAAACACGTATTTTAGAATGCACAAAGAATTCTTACAACCAATGTTCCCTTTAAACTGTTTTCTGACTGACGTCACGCAGCAGTTTCGCGTTAGCGTGCAGTAAATTTTGAAAAGGATAATAAATTATTTTTGTTTTTGGAGTGTAACAGTTTTTACAACAAAAAAAAAAAAAATAAATAAATAACAACAACAAAGGACAGTGCGCAACATTGCGCACGAGTTTTTGAAATATTTATTTTGTATAAGGACGAACGAATCTGAGAGGGGACATTTGCTACAAGACCCTCCACGATCTGGAACTACATTGATTGTTTAATTAAAGCCCTAACCCTATTACAAAACATATTTATCATTTCAATAATAGTTTACGATCTAAAATTAAAGAAAGATTTTAATTACGCACCGTGATATTTCTTAAGAGCTCGGGGGATTTTTATCAGGGTCATCTAACGAAACAATAGTTGACAGATCGCGCAACATTTTGTATGAGAGATTTTCATTATATCTTAATGAGGCTGAGTTCCTTGCAGGACTAGACACAAACCATACATAAGCATAGGGTGCAATAATCTTCTGTATAGAAGGAGGGTCTCTAACAAATAAGATAAGATAAGATAAGATTAATCTGCACTTAGTAATACAGTGGCTTTCTTTTTACCACCGGTAGCCAGTGGCGTCGCTAGGGGGTGCGGGGGGCGGGCCGCCCCGGGTGACACCATTAGGGGGGTGACACCAAATGATAAATTTTTACTGTGTTACATTCTATGTCAGAAAAAAAGAGACACATTTTTTATATTGAAAGAAATTAAGAAACAATAAAAATACGTTAAACGCCGAAACTTGTTATTGACATCAAGGACGCATCCCACTCTCTCTTTTTATCAGTTAACTCACAATAATAAAACCGTTCCGACAAAGTTTTTTTTTATATTTTAAATTTTAAAATAAAATTTTTAAATTTTTAAAGAACAGCCGCACCAGAGAGATTTTTTTTTTTTTTAAAGAAGAGAGTGTCTTCTGTTGTAAAAGATATTTTTTTAAAAACTGAGCTTTGAAGTATTGACATCATGGACGGATCCCTCTTCCCGCCACGTCAGAGGGGTGGGGGCGAAGAATGCAATCTTTCTATTTTAAAAAAATCAAAAGATGGGTTTTGTTGTTATTATTTTTAGAGGAAAATTATGAATTCAATGTCTTTGAGTTAATATTTTTGTAAATTATATTTTTAAAGGGGTGCAAGCATAGACATGCATGTTTATGTGTATAGGTAGTCCTCCGGTTCGTAGTTGCCATCCTTACAAATGTTCCCTTCAAGCTGCACGGCCACGCAGCTATCTGGCAGATTCCGCGCAGGAGTTTAGAGTTATCATGCCGCAAATTTCATTAGGGAAAAAATAGAATTTCTGCGCCTTTGCTAAAAAAGTTAGTATCAATTTTATCTCTTATTCTACCTGGGACACAGTCGCAGCTTTTGTTAAAATCCAATTATGAAAACAAGTTTAAATGTCCAGAATGTATCTTCCATTTCTAACATACAGCAATCAGACACTAACAACATAATTCAACTCATTCGTATAAAGTTAATACAAGGAAAATATCAAACACTCCCTTAAAAAAATAATTGACATTGGTGACTAGCCTTGAAGCAGAGCAAATACTTTAATATCATTCGCCGACAACTTACAAAAAAGACTTTAATGCCACGAACAAGCCGGTGTGATATTTTAATAAAAACAATGGGAGTTGTTTTTGGGGTGATGGTGTGTTGAAAGGATGGCTTTGAAATGACAACTCAGTTTGCGCTGGACACCTTGAGAAGGATTTTTTTAGACGACACGGAAATCAGATGGCTTTCACAGCACTTTGCTTTACACGCATTGTTGCTCAAATTGTAGAGAAACATACAAGTACAGACTGAATACTGTGAAGAGCTGGTCCGTTTGTATAATGACCCATAGTCATGGTCAATAAATATTTTTTCGTAGTGTCATTCATGAAGTATTTGGATAATTTGCCAAATTAAGCAGGCTGCTACAAAGGAAAAAATCTAACGACCATGGAGGCATACCAGTTTGTAAAATGAATGATCAATAACCTAAGAGGCCATGAGCACCTTGGTGACAATTTTCATTGGTCTGTAGAGGTCGCTAAAATTCTTTCAGGCTGTAAGGGTGAAAACATAGTCCCATTCTCAAATTCGTTGAATGTCTGAGTTGGCACGTGGACTATCCTTATCTTGAAATCGACTTGATGCTATGGCGTATATTGTTGTAAGCGTTAGTCGACACCTCAAATTTTAATTTCTCACAAGAAGAACTTGGTGCCCTAGTTTCTAAATAAAAAGCATTGTTTAAAAGCTATGCAGACATTTTGCAGAAACTTATGGATCAGTATCGCAATTTAAATTTATGATTAATGCTAGCGGAAAAAATTAAAATGTGGGTTGATGCAGACTTTCAACAAGGTGATTCATCATTCAAATTGTCATGACTGAAGAATAGTTCCGCGACTTTGTCATTCTGTTGGATATTTGTGCCACATTTCTTGAATCGAGCACTGGTTGCGAATGTGGATTAAGCCTAATAAATTCTATAAAAGTAAAATATAGAAATAGGTTGGAAGAGTTACATTTAGACTTGCTTATGAGGATTAAATCTTGTCAGAATGATGGACATCGGATCAACCTTGACGAAGTCTATAAAATATGGTTTTCGTTGAAAGACAGACGCCAGATCGCCCCAGAATAGATTAGCGGCTTATGGGTATGTTGGCATTTCGTTGATTTATGCATGATAAATGCCGTTGAACAGATGAACAGAAATATACATTTATAATTCTTGTTTATTTTAATATAATCTAATATATTATTTTGATAAAGAAATGTGTCACTTAATGTACATCGGTCCCATTGGTGCATGTATTTTTGTGAGATGTCAAAAATTTGAACACAAAAAATGGTACTCTGTTAAACTTTGAACATGTGTTTTTTAAAAACAATATTTAGCACAACAACCGGCAAACCTTAGAGGGAACATTGATCCCCACTTAGCTGTTTATCTGTTATACATACGTTTTTTTTCATGTGGTAAAGAAATAAAAATACCATCCTTGAAGGGAAGAAAAGTGCTGATTTACAGTGTTACAAGGTGACAAAAATTTAAAATTTTGTATGTTCCCTTTATTAGCCACTGGGAGACTGGAGGAGTTCTAGGGATTTGGGGCCGTGCATAAATGACGTCACGGGCCTAGGGGGGAGGGTGTCCCGCATCTGTGACGATGTGTGACTAGAGGGAGGGGTGTGTTTAAAAATTGACGTTACATCAAAAACGTGCAACTTTAAATGAAGTTCTACTTAAATATTTGATTGTTTTGAACTTGAACTTGAACTATCCCTTAACCCGACGCTGGGTCGTTGGGGCACCATTTTGAGCTGCGCACTAACTCATGCCAAGTGTCACGGTTCTGAGCTGCCTTCTGGGAATCGCTAAATGAAAGGCCGGTCCACTCTTTGATGTTGTCCTCCCTTTGATTGTTTACAATTTATTTAATGGCGTTTTTTAATGGTTTTAACGCGTGTTATGATATCAGAGTGCAGACTTACACTAAATACATATTTAAATGACAAAAAATAACTTGCCACTTGATAATTTTTATTTAGAAGTACGGCTTGGGGGTATTCAAAGCTTTGTGACGTCATGTCGGGAAAAAAGGGGCTGTGGGTGTGGGTCTAAGTTTTTGTGACAAAGTATGACGCGGGGGGGGGGGCGAGGAAAAAAATCGGCAACCTCGCGTGATGTCATTTATGGACGCCCCCTTAAGTCGTGAATGGGTGACACCATGAGCTTCCGCCCCGGGTGACACCAACCCTAGCGACGCCCCTGCCGGTAGTAAGATGTTTGTAAACATGCATCAGGTTGTGTATATATATGAATATATATTTATTCATATACTTATCTAATTATATGAATGTTTTCCGGAACCTGTAAAGGTTGGTGGAAACAAAAAATCATGTTAAGCCTGGTACCTATTGGAATTCAGGACGTGTTAGCGCATTTTCGTATTATGTATCAGTACTTATGTTAGATATCAAAATTATGTACTTATCAGTAATTGTGTTTAGATTTTAGACATATTTTTATGAATTTTCTTGTGTAATGAATATATGTGACATTTTTTTAATTTAAAAGTCATTTCTTTACATTTAAAAAAAAATTATTTTCTCTTTAATCCAACTACAAGTCACCACAAATGATGACGTAAAACTCTCTAAACTTTTACGCATATTCTAATGACGTCAACTAAAAAAAAACAACTAATTCTTTTGCACCCTTTCGCACCACTCTTCAATGCTTGAGGGATTATGCATTCGACTTCCGGCAATGGCGGCCGTTCCCTGCGCTAGTGTTACCTCTCGATTCGAAATATTTTTTGGTAGTTTTAACGGGGTTTTTAAACGAATCGAGTAACTGAGTGTTGATGCACAAATGGCAGGTCAGGGCATACAAAAAACATATATACATCATGGGTCTAGGACTTATGGATGCTGTGATCAAGGGTGATGACAGACGGACGGACGGACGGACGGACGGACAAAACGGGTGCAATAGCGATTTCGACATCTCGAAAATGCGCTAAAAATGGGACACGGGAATTTTCTACTAATAAGGATCCAGATGGTCTAAGGAAAGTGTTTGGGGTGTGGAAAGGTTCGATAAGTTGGCGCGTGTTTTTTTTTGTACTCCATCGGGGATTCCCCAAGATACAACGTACTTCAGCAGCAAATTGATGGAACACACATTTATATATTCTTTTTCAGAATACAGTTTTGTTGTGTTCCAATTTTTAGTGCTTTTTAAAAAATTGTCTATAATTTATAATAGAAGATCTTTTTTAACTTGCCTATAATAAAACTAGATTGTGCTGGGGCGCCGTGGCGCCTGCGGCGCCCACTTTTTTAGGGCGCCTACGGCGCCAACCTTTTTCAAAAGCCCAACTAACTTGTCCTTTTTTGATAAATACGAAATATTACACTTTCTGAAATGTACGCAAAGTATTTAATAATAGGGGTTGTATTTTGTGCACCGATGCACACCAAACAATGACGTCATCATATTAAATAATTTTACAGCGCTAATCACCACACGATTTTTACACTGCTATAGACTGTTGTACATCGTTCCTCAACGTTCCACATCCAGTGAGTGACTTGGACTATTATATTATTTATGTCTTTTTTAACTTATCTAATAGGTCTTTTTAAAACTTGCCTATAATAGAAAGGTCTTTTTTAAAACTTGCCTATAATGGAAGGTTTTTTTTTAACTTGCCTATAATAGAAGGTCTTTTTTGAACTTGCCTATAAGAGAAGTTTTTTTTAAAGTTGCATATAACATAAGTTTTTTTTAAAACTTGCCTATAATAGAAAGGTCTTTTTTTTAACTTGCCTATAATATGGGGTCTTTTTTAACTTGCCTATAATAGAAGATTTAAAAAAAAAAGATTTTTCTAAAAGTTACAACGAACCCCGCCTTATATTTTGGACGAGATCAGAGGTGTGACGAGATTTTCAATTAGAGAGCGGAAATAAGAATCCCATACTTTAAAAAAAAAATATATTTATCTTGACAGATTCCTTCTTAGAATTTCCTTGGGAACTTTGATTGAAGTGGCGTAGCTATGGATTAGGGAGTCCGGGGGCTTGGCCTCTTTGGGGGTCGGGGCTTGACCTCTTTGGGGGCCGGGGGGCTTTGCCTCTTTGAGGGCCCCGGGGGACTTGGCCTCTTTGGGGCTCCATCATTTTGACCGATGGCGTTATATACATAATATTTAATATTAAAAATAATAATTTCAGACACGCCTTTGGAAGCCACCCTCAAGTGGAGGCTCAGGGGAATTTCAAATTCGGACCCCTCCCCTCCCCTATCTACGCCACTGGACGTTAAGAAAGTTGTGGCTATACAGAGGCGAGACATGGACCACTTATACTTCCCATGAGTTTGTTAATAGCTTCTACTTGAGGTGCCTGCGTGGCATCCTTGGCTTTAAATGGCAGGATTAAGTGCCAAATAGTGAAGTCCTGATGCATGCCAATGTCCACAGCATGTTCTCAATCTCTAGCGAAAGACGCCTGCAATGGCAAGTACATGTAAAAAGAATTAGCACTGCCCGCATCCCCAAGGACCTCCTAAATGGAGAATGGGCATCGGAAAAGAGGAAGACAGATCGCCTTCGTCTGCGATTTAAAGATGTCTGCCAAAGGGACATGAAGGCAGTCAGAATACGCACATGCGACTGGGAGATTAAGGCAGAAGAACGATCTACGCGGTGCATAGTTGTAAAAGAGGGCGTCATAGTAGCTGAGGAGCGAAGGATGTAGTAGGCTACAGACAGAAGAGCTAGGGAAAAGGTCAAAACAATGGGAAGCACAGAAATCGTGTGCAAAAGCTGTGGTAAAGACTGTCATTCAAGGATATGACTGCACAGTCACATGAGGAAATGCAACTCAGACCAACGGTGACGCACCATCGCCTTGCGAGACTGAAGGATGTCGATATCAATTTAGTCGCGTGGTGGCTGATGTGGCTCTGCGTGCCGACAATGGCGAGCGTGTCATATAGTTCACCATTACTTCGTTAAGATATTCCAGCCCTATATTACCTTTCCCGCTAACTTATCTATTACATACTTACTTCTATACAGAAGACCATTTCGTCCTTATCTTTCGCGTGCCTGTATTTACTTTTCACTCTTGTTCGCTCATTGTGAACTATTATAGCTCAGTGACCATTACTATATTGTACTTTTGAGTAACTTCTGCTTCCTTAAAATATCACTCTTTCGACAATTGACCAGAAAGAACATGTCAGATAATGACTTTACTAAAACTATTATCGATTAAACCACTATATTCATTCTTACCTTGGAGTAAATGTCTGGAGTAAACTCTCGCAGTATCCGACCAGGTAACATGAAAGTGAACACTTGGGCGTTAAACCGGTCATTTAGTTTGACAAACCGGCAAAGTTTGGCCATGATGGGCCCCCGTGACATTGTGACGGTTGGTGTGGGGGGGGGGGGAGATCAATTTTACGTTGGCTTTGTTCAAGGGTCTGGAACAAGGTGTTGGTTAATTCAAGTTGCGCTTGGCTGGTCCACTTAATGATGGCCTATGTCCAATTATTCTTTTAATAGCTGGTTTAGTTGTCCTCAAGAATTCTGTTATACCTTTGTGGATTCGTTACTTTGCCGGAAAGCACTGAAAAAGAAATCAAGAAGTTTTATTAGGATGAAATAAAAGTGCTGCATTGGATGGAAACCACCACCCCCACCCGCCACTTCCCAGATCTCGTTTTTGCGCATAGTTTAACTTGGGAGTAAAAAAATTTCATGGCATCACATCTTAATAAAGTTATTTTTAAAAACCAAAGAACGTTTCATGTATGATACACATATTTTTTTTTAATGCTTCATGAGATAAGTCAGACTAACACTAGACCTATGCTCTATACCTGTAGGGGAACCATCAAACAAAGAAAACATAGAAGAACTAGGACTAATTCATAATTCATTATTGGTTAAAATCCACAATCCCGTTAGTTAGATCACTAGACCAATAAAAACACTAGGGAAACAATGCCGTTAGATCACTAGACCAATAAAAACACCAGGGAAACAATACAGTTAGTTAGATCACTAGACCAATAAAAACACCAGGGAAACAATACAGTTAGTTAGATCACTAGACCAATAAAAACACTGGGGAATAGAAGAAAAAACGAGTATCGTTATAGTAATAATAAAAAGACATAAAAATAAATTTAAGTCTAATTAGGAACACACACAAAACAGCGATAAACTTATACAATACTCATAGAGATATAAGGATAAGCCCACTTTTCCTAGTTCATATACAAGAATAAGCACATACAAATCCACCTAATCCCGGCTGGAATAAGGGCGTGAAATGGGTTTCCTATAAAACAAACCAGGAAAACCTTTACACGGTCAACCTTCAAAACTCAAATAAAATGTGTTATTGCTTGACTAGTCCTAAACCATCGCTGAATGTAGGCTGCAATAATCTTCTGTATAGAAGGAACGACTTAATGTATAAGATAAGAAATATGATTAGCTGGCTAAATAATTTGGTCGAGATAGCATTTGAGCTCTCAAAATAAAATTTAAATAATAAATATCTTTCATTAAAGACTTTTCACGTTTTGGTATGCATTTAGAATCTACTCATACATAAATTTGCACGTAGAAGTTATTCAATTTCCTTGTCCATGCGTGAAAGAAACAATCTACAGATTGACGAGGTTGAAGAGAAAATTCTTTTAAACTTGACAGCCGTCGTTAGCAAACTTATTTTATTTTTGAAGAGCGTCCTTAACACAGTCTGGGTGGAGTTTAGAGAAGAGATATGCTGAAAGACTTCTTTTTGTCCCATGCATTTGTAGAAATGTTTGGATACAAACAAAAAAATGACATTTTTCTCTTGTCAGTGTCGGCATGTCATATTTAATATTTCGACGACAAATTATTGGGCCAACACATTGTTCAGATCCTGTATGATCTTTTATCTAGGGATTTGCAAAATAGCTTCATTGTCAGAAATAGATCATTGAGATCAATAGCTTGATTGAGACAAATAGATAAATAGTTTGATTGAATAAATAGATAAATAGTTTGATTGAGACAAATAGATAAATAGCCTAGTGTGATTAAATAAACAGATAAATAATTTGATTGAAAGAAATAGATAATAGTTTGATTGAGACAAATAGGTAAATAGTTAGATTGAATAAATAGTTAAATAGTTTGATTGAATAAATAGATAAATAGTTTGATTGAGACAAATAGATGAATAGTTAGATTGAATAAATAGTTAAATAGTTTGATTGAATAAATATATAAATAGTTTGATTGAGACAAATAGATAAATAGTTCTGTCGAGAAGGGGTGACCTCTACGTGGTTCGACAGACGAGTAGGGTCGTGGAGCAAACCACGACCCGAAACCGACAAACTCCTGGCTTGGACAGCCGAAGGCCGTTGTTAGGTGTTAGGTGCTAGTCATATATGATTACAGTCGCTGTACGGATCTTAGGCAAAGCAGCATTTAGATGCAATGCCGATGATGAAAACCAAAGTACCCGTTGAGGGTCGGGTTACTCCGAAGCGACCGTTTCGTCTCCCTCAATTTACTAGCAACGCTGCTGAGCGGTGCCGGTTTAGGGCCAGGAACACCAGTACGGAATATCAAAAGGTACCGCTAGGAAACGCTTTTGGACGCCAGCTCTGAGGAAACCTTCCGGTGGGGGTTAAACCCTAGGCGCCAAAGTGATACTATGTTGATAGCGAGTCATAGTAGGGAATTCCACCCCTCCCTCGGCAGGCACACTTTAGTGGGAGGCGTTTTCGACCTAGTGTCCTGGACGCCCAAGTGGCCACTTGTAGCAGCGACCGTTCCGGGGGGGGGGGCTTCTCAGTCTTTACGTACCTTAGAGGGCCAGAGGGCTGAGGGGGTTTTCCGGGAAGCCCCATGAAGAGCGCAGGCTCGGGACTGCTGATTTTCTTCCACATGTAGGATTTTCAGATAAAGAGTTTGATTGAAACAAATAGATAAAGAGATAATTGAGACACGCAGATAAAGAGATTGAACAGGTAAATAGTTCATTTAGACTAATAAAGAGTTGATTGAGACATACAGATATCTTGGTTTTTCTCATGAGAAGATTTTTTTTTCTTTGGGTGGTTCTTTTCATTCAATAAAATGTACTACAAGTGGCGGATAAAACAAAATTGTCGCGCAGATGTGCGGTCCGGACCAAGATTAAAGATTTTAACGCTGGACAATTTAATCAAATACAATAACTTTCTAAATATTGATCTGAAATAATTAATGTATATATTTATTGTTAAAGGCATCCATGACGACTCTTATGTTTCTGGACAAGAGTATTTACTTGATGTCTTTTCCACCTAAAAAGCTGTTTATGAACTATGATTTTTTTAAAACGCAGGGTTTACAGTTTTTGTATTTTTCTACCAACTATCTGTTGTGATCTCTTTTAATAACAGGGTTGAATTCTTTTCGAAATGACTGATTGATTTGTGTAATAATTCAATAACAAAACCACCACACAAAAAAATAATAAAATATCAATCCAAAAAGCATTCAAACTAAGGACACAAAACACAAGTAAAAATATACATTCATGGCTGGAACCGGATCAGACCGACGGCCGCGATTTGTCCAGCCATACCAAGCCTCAATTAATGTAACGCACTGTGTATTTATTCCACAAAGTCTCAACAAAAATATTTATCTTGTTGGCACCAGAAGAAAATCCCGGACTCTCCCGACAAATCGGTAGGTTGGTCAATATACTCGCATCGCTTAACCCCCTTGTGCACTTGAACATCCTTGAGCACTGTGGTCAAACAGCCATGCTTGCTCGAAGTCACTTCATGCACTGATTTACTTGGTGCTTCTATTTGGTAACCAGCAGCTATTTTGCTATGCAGCTAAAAGACGATGGATAATTCTAGTGACCAGAAAAGGGGGTCACAAGGGCGGTGTGGGTGGAGCAGAGTTTCTATCTTATCTTATCTGTTACAGACGCTCCTTCTATACAGAAGATTATTAGTTGTTTTTTTTTAAAAATATATTTCTAAACTCAGATATTTCTTATGATGCCTTATATGTACCCTTATATCATTATACGTTATGTTTAATTAAGATTTGAATGTTTTAAATAGAATTTATTTATTAAAAATATGTCTTAATATTTTTATGTAGGCCTAAAGCGCGATGAGCCCATCTGCTAGCTGGGTACCGCAATTTAAAAATTATCAATTCCTTATTATTATTATTATTATTATTATTATTATTATTATTATTATTATTATTATTATTATTATTATTACTACTACTACTACTACTACTATGACTATTATTATTATTATTATTATTATTATTATTATTATTATTATTAGCCTATTATTATTATTACAGTAACTTTATTATTATTATTACTATTATCATTATAATCATAACTATTTTAAATAGTATGGTACGCCCGCAAATCCGGATCGTTAATGGTAATCAAATATTTCACAAATTTCCTAACTGCATTATAAAATAATCCTCCTATCCATAAATCTAATATCAGACCCCGTGGAAGGACATTTACTCCATGGATCAGTGGCGCCACCATGTCCCCGGGATCCTAAACCGTCCGTTTATGGCCGCAGAACATATTTACATAATTGTCAGCCGAGGCATCCATCTCATTTGGACTGATTAAATTCCGCTTTTAGACTGCACCGTGTGCATGGTGTGAGAGGTGCATCATTCTGCGAATCAGAAATAACGTGTTAACATTTGTATAAAAATATCCCAAACCTTGGATTTCTACCAGTGAATTGTGTACATGGGTACGAGCTTGACGGGCTCAAAGAGAATGAAGTTTTACTTAAAGTCGTGTTCTTAACGATGTTTTCCCTGGTCGCACTACTCACAACTCTGTGATTACATTGACATCCAACTTTTAAGACTGCCATGTTCCTCTGGTACCATTATCTGATGACATTTGACATTCAGATGTTAGGACTGCCATGTTCTTCTGGTACCATTATCTGATGACATTTGACATCCAGCTGTTAGGACTGCCATGTTCTTCTGGTACCATTATCTGATGACATTTGACATTCAGCTGTTAGGACTGCAATGTTCCTCTGGATCCATTATCTGATGACATTTGACATTCAGCTGTTAGGACTGCCATGTTCTTCTGGTATAACTTGATCTTTGACTGAACTTTGATTTTTTGAACAGGGATTTTTTTTATACTTAAACGAACATAGAAACTGTCCCATTAAGTACATTTAATGCCAAAGAAAGTACCCAAGCTTTATTTATTTAAAATAACCACAAGTTCGATATCTTTGCATACAAATTGAAGCCATGGCTACCAAATTTTATGCGAATTTCGCTCTATTAATTGGCAGTAAAATTGTGACCAATAATGGTTTCATTTATAACTTAAAATTTTAATCTCCATAGAAATTGACTACATACTATTTCCTATATAAATATTCTACAGCTTTCTTTTTTTTTTAAATCTATTATGCGACTACATTACAGGGCCACTAAGCTGCACGTCGTAAACGCGTCCTCTAGAGAAAAAAGTTTAACAGTAAAAAGCAAACTGACTTATCCCTAATTCTTCATATTTTCATGTAGTCAGAGGGCTGAAATTTGCAAATATCATTCAATATGGCTTACTTACAAAATTTCAACAGATTAGATTTAAAATTTACCATTGGCCCGAGGGCCCAATATTTGTTTGCTCTACTATTTGCCATGTAGTTAGAAGACTGAAATTTGAAAATTTGACTCGTTAAATCAATACAGCTCACTAACATCAGTAACCAGGTAAACCTTACATATTGTACCATTACGCGCCTGTTATTTTTTCTTATTCAGTCAATTATCATCTCTAATTCTACAACTGTCTCTGTGAATATGAAGTTGACGTCTTGCAGGCTCATTACTTACATAATAATTTTGAAACAAAAGTAGGTGTGAACTTATTATAGTGTACCGATTGGAGTCGGGAGCACGTTTTGTCGTATTTCTTCATACTAACTCACTGACTCATTACTTAGTCTTTACAATGGCCACGTCGATGGAGAAAAAAAATATTAAGCTTGTTGAAAATTAATATAAGGTACTATTATGGGCTCATGATGTATATTATGGGCTCATGATTTATATTATGGGCTTATGATATTTATTATGGGCTCATGATATTTATTATGGGCTTATTATATTTATTATGGGCTTATGATATTTATTATGGGCTCATTATATACAACTTGTCGCTGAGACAGCATGATTTAATTTAACGGGCTCATTACTTACTGATAATTCACGCAATTCAGAAGGTTTAAAATTTGCATACTAAATCATTTGAGAGATGGGAGCTGTGGGTGAATGTGTTGTTTTTTTCCCCATGCGCTTATTCGTCTCTAATTCTCCAACTTCCAGTGTAGAAGTAGAAAGAAAACTGAGTTCGGGAAAAACATAATTTATCATCAAGATAAAAGAGTACCGAGAACTGCCGGGAAGCTGGAAGAAATTACAAAAATATGTTCGGCTCCATGGACAAGTATTAGTTTGAAGTATGTTTTTATCTTTTAAATGTCATCAGGGGGCGGGTATTTTGCTAGTATTATTGTAAAAAAAACAAAATACACAATTAGTACTATTTGTGTAAGAAGACAATAAATGTAAGCTTTAGTTATGACCTAATACTAATAACAGTAGACGTGTCTTCATACACAATTGATTTGTGTATTTTTTTGTTGTTTTTTTATTGAAAAGCTTTATGCAGTCCCATTCTGTATGATATTATTATTGTAAAGAGAATGGAACTATTTTACTGTATCCGCAATGCCACTCTCAAAAAGTTTTGTGCTACAGATAATAAAATAACGCTAATTATAAATAATAAATGTTTTAAACCATATAATTCTAAGAGCTTCCAGTTCTCTTGATTGGCTATGAAGACCCGTATGGTGAAAATGATGCTAATTGACATCTGCATTATAGCGTTAAAAACCCCGAAATAATTCAACTTAAATTCTTAAATGAGCTTGAACCTGACATCTTCAAATTAACTTTTAAATTATTTTTTACTTTTAAAAGAGTTTTTTTTTTTTAATTCCCCCCCCCCCCCAAAAAAAAAAAAACAGATCTGAATGCAGTTTCTAAAGTTTAACCAAATAAATTATTTTCTTTTTTCGTATTTGCATCCCCCCTCCTCCCGGTTTTCTGCTTATTAATTGAACAGAAATCAATGAATGAAAAGTGCATCAACAATTTCTTCATTTAATTTCCCCAGATTACCTCTTCCCATTAATTCAGATCGTTCTCAAAACACCCCACTAGTACTTTTAATTTTTTTAAAAATATGATTAAATGTTAATGAGGTAGCCAGCCATCTGCAGCTCTCCTCTTTTAGCTTTAAAACAAAATAATTAAAAATAATAATTGACATTGCAGCATGTTGAATGAACACGCAGGATATATTTTAATTTTTTATTTTGGAAACTGTCCATCTATGTGGAAAATAATTTGTTTTTCCACTAGCCTATCCTCTTTCATGCATTTCAAAGAAACAAAAACGCGTGTGTTTTTTAATCGATAAAATCATAACTGGTGTTAATAAATTATCAATTATTTTACCAGAGACACATCCATCAGATTCCGTAATTTTTACATCCGAAATGTAACGCTCTACGAGGGATTCAATAGCAGTTGGTTTTTTTTTTTTTTTTTTTTTAGTGTTGCCCTAAGCCGTTTGGAATAATTTAGTAATTTTATTACATTTTTCGTTTTTAATCATAAAGTTCTAAATATGTGGACAGTTCTTTTGTGGTTAAAAGTTTTTTTTATTTATAGTGAGAACTGTGGTTATATGGAATATCTGAACCTTGGAGACTTTAGAGTGTTTTAAAAAAATTATTACAATCACTGTATAGGAATCAAGATTTCGCAATCATTTCAATCGGCTGCAAAGATTTTTTAAAACACATTTAAGCCGGGAACTCCGAATCAAAATTCCAGAAATTGCCCCTAATTTCAACTCACAATCTAACAGCCATGCATAGCGTCGTCTCTAGGGCTTGTGTCACCCAGTGCAGTAGCTCACGGTGTCACCCTGTCACGGATTGCCCCATGGACCTCATCCGATTCTGCCAATGCAAAATATCCGTAACATATAAATTAAAATTTTCTATTTTTGGTGTTACCCCTTTCGATGATGTCACCGAGTGTAGTTCGCGCACTCCACAACCCTTTGTTGACTTCTGTGGCTATTCAGTCACCAGACAATTTGCTGTCGACCAATCGCCGTGGAAAAAATATCTTAAAACAGATAACGATGTAATACACTTCAAACTATCTTAGTCAATGATTTTTCCCCCCATCCCCTTAAAACGTTAAAAAGGCTTTTTACCGATGAACTTAAAATTAATTTGCCTTCGTTTATTTTGAAAAGTTTTAATGCATACTTTGAGTGTACTTTTTGTGTCTTCTTATTAGAGAGCATTATGGAAATTATTGGATTTTATGAGATAATTATTTTTATAATTAATATTATTTAACTACTATTACTATGATGTTTTTCTTTCTCTCCTGGTGGTCACTATTTCAGCTCCTGCCAGGTAGTGGACGTGTCAGCTTGCCTAAACATGCAACACGCTGTGTACCGTACAATTATATTAAAAGTATATTGCCGACTGTATCAGCTATGCATCTGCTTTAATATTTGAACACCTTACTGACCCTTACTCCAATTAACTTAATTAAAGATCCATTCAGATTTCATGAGCTTAATTGGTTTCAATTAAGTTTTAAGAATAATTAATTTTGATACCGTAATTAACCAAATTTGTTGATTACCCGAGGAGTATTTTTTTAGCTCTAGTTACTCCCCCTGAAATATTTGTTCTCAGGGCCGGATCAAGATTGCATCGGCCCCAGGCTGCAATTGCACGTGGCGCCATTTTCAGCCACCTTTATTATACAATATAATAAGTTTGGGGCCTTAAATTATTGGGGGCCCTTCGCTTTAGCCCAATCAGCACCCCCCTTAATCCGCCATAGTAAATTGTTCCCGTGCACTAGGCATTGATTGTGTTTACATGTTCGAACATTCTTACTAATGGGGCATTACCGAGAACAACTGAGGTCTAATCACTTTTGTGTAAGGGTTGCGTGTATATTACAAAAGTTTTAATCAAACCCATCAAACAATGTCAAGCCATTTACTATTTTCCTTACTCTACAATTTTCCCAGCTCTACTCTTTTCTTTATTGTTCCATTTTCCATATTTTACCATCTGCCCTTTTCTACCATTTTGCTACTCGTCCATTTTCCATATCCTACCATTGTCCCTGATCTACTATTTTCCCTACTCTACTATTTTCCCTAAAGTACCATGAGCCCTACTTAATCACGCGTAATCGTCTTACCCTTGAGGCTGACATTCGCCTCAGAAGCCATGTTTAACCCCATGCGTGCGTAGAGATTCTCACGAGGCTCTGACTTACTTGAAACATCATAATGGCGGGAAAGGAAGCCTGTTGTGGGGGGGGGGGAGGAGGTGGGCAGACACGAGACTAATCGATGGGAAAAACATTTTTTGTTCATCAATTTGCCCGGCATTAAGAAAAGGGCGATATTTCTCATCAAAGCCCAATAAAGCCATTGATTTTAGAAGTTGTGGCCTTTTTTCCCCCAATTTCTTTTTACCCTTACGCCATTTTTTTTTTAATGAAGAAGAAAAAGTGCGTCACAGGAAATCGGTTCTGAAATGGCGGTGAATTGTTTGCTCTCATTGGACAGCCGCTAATCGCATTTTAATGGAACCCGTGCCCACGTCTGCTGGGCCTACCACAGAATAATTTATGGCGCCGTAGGCGAATCAAAGCCATTCCTAAGTAATTCTTTAATTTCCTACACTTATCCCCATCCGTGGATAAATCAAGACGTTCCACTGTTAAAAAAAACAACTAGATACCTTACCAAAGAACATCATCTTCAGGAGTCAACTTCTTGAATCCTGCACAACTAACAACACATCATGTAGGCTAAATTAAATCAAAATATCATTTACAACGCAACACTGGGAGCCAGAATACTTTGGGATTTATAAAATGTTATTTGCATGGCAAATTATATTTTCAATTAATTTAAAATCGATCGTAAACTTATAATTTTTAAAAAAATGTATTAGTAGACATTTCCTTTAAATGATAAGAGTGAAGAGGACTGAAGGTCACGTGTCCGTGACTAGTTTTGGGTGTTGAGCTTGCCTCGATCATAATTAATGGTTGCAACCAATTCATTACCAACCAAAGCAGTAAGCTATAAGGTGCAAGAACTTATGCTAAATCGTTTGATATTATAATTATAACTAAAGCTATGCTTGGTTGCATTTGCCATTTGATTTTGCAAATAATTTGGTTTTACTTTAAGATGTTTTAGCAATTATTTAAATAAAAAATAAATAAAATGTCTGCACTTAGACATTTTAGTTTTGGGTTTGGCAGATTGAGAAGTATGTTAAGATCACGTCAATGTTAGTTGGCTGGGAGGCTGAGAATTCAGGGAAGATCACGTCAATGTTAATTGACTGGGAGATTAAGAAGTAAGGGAAGATCACGTCAATGTCAGTTGGCCAGGAGATTAAGAAGTAAGGGAAGATAACGTCAATGTTAATTGACTGGGAGATTAAGAAGTAAGGGAAGATCGCGTCAATGTCAGTTGGCCAGGAGATTAAGAAGTAAGGGAAGATCACGTCAATGTCAGTTGGCCAGGAGATTGAGAAGGGAAGATCACGTCAATGTTGGTTGGCCTGGAGATTAAGAAGTAAGGGAAGATCGCGTCAATGTCAGTTGGCCAGGAGATTAAGAAGTAAGGGAAGATCACGTCTATGTCAGTTGGCCAGGAGATTGAGAAGGGAAGATCACGTCAATGTCAGTTGGCTGTGAGATTGAGAAGGGAAGATCACGTTAATGTTGGTTGGCTGGGAGATTGAGAAGGGAAGATCACGTCAATGTTAGTTGGCCTGGAGATTGAGAAGGGGCGATCACGTTAATGTTGGTTGGCTGGGAGATTGAGAAGGGAAGATCACGTCAATGTTAGTTGGCCTGGAGATTGAGAAGGGAAGATCACGTCAATGTTGGTTGGCTGGGAGATTGAGAAGGGAAGATCACGTCAATGTTAGTTGGCTGGGAGATTGAGAAGGGAAGATCACGTCAGTGTTAGTTGGCCTGGAGATTGAGAAAGGAAGATCACGTCAATGTTAGTTGGCCTGGAGATTGACAAGGGAAGATCACGTTAATGTTGGTTGGCTGGGAGATTGAGAAGGGAAGATCACGTTAATGTTGGTTGGCCTGGAGATTGAGAAGGGAAGATCACGTTAATGTTGGTTGGCTGGGAGATTGAGAAGGGAAGATCACGTTAATGTTGGTTGGCTGGGAGATTGAGAAGGGAAGATCACGTCAATGTTAGTTGGCCTGGAGATTGAGAAGGGAAGATCACGTCAATGTTAGTTGGCCTGGAGATTGAGAAGGGAAGATCACATCAATGTTAGTTGGCCTGGAGATTGAGAAGTAAGGGAAGATCACGTTAATGTTAGTTGGCTGGGAGATTGAGAAGTAAGGGAAGATCACGTCAATGTTAGTTGGCATGGAGATTGAGAAGGGAAGATCACGTCAATGTTAGTTTGCATGGAGATTGAGAAGGGAAGATCACGTCAATGTTAGTTGGCCTGGAGATTGAGAAGTAAGGGAAGATCACGTTAATGTTAGTTGGCTGGGAGATTGAGAAGTAAGGGAAGATCACGTCAATGTTTGTTGGTCTGGAGATTGAGAAGGGAAGATCACGTCAATGTTGGTTGGCTGGGAAATTGAGAAGGGAAGGTCACGTCAATGTTAGTTGGCCTGGAGATTGAGAAGTAAGGGAAGATCACGTCAATGTTAGTTGGCCTGGAGATTGAGAAGGGAAGATCACGTCAATGTTAGTTGGCCTGGAGATTGAGAAGGGAAGATCACGTCAATGTCAGTTGGCCAGGAGATTAAGAAGTAAGGGAAGATCGCGTCAATGTTAGTTGGCTGGGAGATTGAGAAGGGAAGATCACGTTAATGTTAGTTGGCCTGGAGATTGAGAAGGGAAGATCACGTCAATGTTAGTTGGCCTGGAGATTGAGAAGGGAAGATCACGTCAATGTTGGTTGGCTGGGAGATTGAGAAGGGAAGGTCACGTCAATGTTAGTTGGCCTGGAGATTGAGAAGTAAGGGAAGATCACGTCAATGTTAGTTGGCCTGGAGATTGAGAAGTAAGGGAAGATCACGTTAATGTTAGTTGGCTGGGAGATTGAGAAGGGAAGATCACGTCAATGTTCGTTGGCCTGGAGATTGAGAAGGGAAGATCACGTCAATGTTAGTTGGCCTGGAGATTGAGAAGGGAAGATCACGTCAATGTTAGTTGGCCTGGAGATTGAGAAGGGAAGATCACGTCAATGTTCGTTGGCCGGGAGATTGAGAAGGGAAGATCACGTCAATGTTCGTTGGCTAGGGCGAACAAATGGTAAGGAATGAATAACAAAGATATCACAGCAGTCAAGAGACATGAATATATTTTAACCACAGCTTGTTAGCTATAACTTAGCCAGAGCAGTCCAGAGCCTGAAATGTTAGCTAATTCAAAGGTTAGCCTCCGATAAGCAAGAACCAGACATGCGTGTTTAGCCATAAAGGATAGCAAGAAAAAAAAGGAATCTTTTTGAGTCCTACAGACATTGACAAAACATTCTGAAGTGTATAAAGTATAAACCTATTCATCTTGCGTACTTGGGAACAAAAGTTCTCCATTTCCAATAAATCCCAAGGTTTACTTGGTATTCATGAGTTGAGTTCCACTGAGATAACACTGGCCTAATTTACAGAAATAAACAGACTTGCGTGTGGTAGAACAATATCTCCCCAAACCCCGCCATATCAAGTGAATCAGGATTAACGGGATCTGGTGAGGGCGAGTCAATGTGTGTGAAGCTTCCGGTTGGCACTGCCGCCTGGCGGGTAAAACAAAAAAGTAAAATGTTTATTTTATCGTTGTCGCTGGGATAAGATGGGTGTCAAGAGATGAACAATGAATGTTTCTACTTTACAACGTTTGTACGTCACGCAGAGGCGTCGCTAGGGTTGGTGTCACACGGGCCGGTAGCTCTTGGTGTCACCCCTCACGACTATAGGGGTCGTCCATAAGTAAGGTCACGTGAGGTTGCCGATTTTTACCCCACCTCTCCCCGTGTCATACTTTGTCACAAAAACATCGACCTCCACCCCTTTTTCCCGCTATGGCATCAATAAGCTTTGACATCCCCCCCACAGTCGTATTAATTGTAAATCTGCACTAAAATATCGTAAGACGCATGAAGCTATTGAAAACGTCATTAAATAAATTGTAAAGGATCACATATTTAAGCGGAAGTTTTATTTAAAATATTTTCGTTTTTTTCTTTTGTTTTGTGACGCCACGTTTATAAACACATACTTCCCCTCTTCACACATCCTCAAAGATGCGTGACCCCCTCCCCCTATGGCGGATGAAAAGGGTGGGCTGATAGGGCTAAACCCATGGGGTCCCAATTATTTAAATGTTATCATAGTCTATAATAAAGATAGGCAAATGTTTGTATGAATCCCTGAAAATGGTTTTGACAGTCTTACGGTGGTAATGCTGCAAATATGAGTAGGAAGTATAACGGAGTCCAGGCTATTCTTTGTGAGAAATACAATGTTGATAATTATGTGCCGTACACAGCTCATTCCCTTAATTTGATTGGAAAAAGTGCAGCTGGTTGTCCTGCTGCAGTCAGATTTGTTTTGTATTTTGCAAAAAATGTTACCTGTGTTGTAGCGTTTACTCATCGTTGACAGGTTCTTCAAAAACACACGACATTGATCGCTTTTAACAAAGCCTTGTGTGACACAAGATGGTCAGCCCGACATGATGCTGTAAGGTCTGTTATAAATCATACCATGAGAATATTGCAGCACTGAAAGAATTGGCAACTAACGAAATTCATTCACGTGACTGTTGACTTGAAGTAGGAGAATTTCGTAAGGAACTTGAACCACTGGAAGTCACAATTTTTAGGGCTGCGGAAATTATCGATTACACTTCTCGATTAATCGGTAAAAAAATTATAGATTAAAATTATTTTCATCGATAAAATAGTGATTACAATTATGAATAATCTTTTCAATAATATCACCAATTTATCAATAAATAATCAATTATTAATAATTTTAAAAATAGTTGCTTTTCTTTACGTACAACTTCTCCACTTTAAAAAACAGATATTTAAAGTGTAAACTTTGGTTTAAAAAAACTGTCTTGTAAGGAAAATGATATCAACAATTAAACATTGCTTTTCTTTAATTAACAATAACAAAATTGTTAATTCATTGACATTATATTGAGCTACATATATCTACATTTTAAAAAAAATGTGAATTGCCTGTTTTTGTTACTTCCCTTGAATTTTCAGTTTAATGACGTCATACATCTTATTTTTTGCTTTAGTGAAAATTATCGATAAATTATTCGGTAATTTTTCAAAAGTTAAGATTAATTTTAAAATAATAAATAACAGCCGTAACAATTTTACTTGAAATTTGGGAAACAATATTAGATTTCAGAAAATGAATGCATCTCTTCAAGATCCGAGAATATCTTTGAATTCATCTAAGCATTTAAAGTTTCTCATTGAGTTTGTTAAAAGAGACAAAAGAACGGACAAGTTCGTGGAAAAAAGAGAATAAACAACCTTCAATACTAAGAAAAAAAGAGAAAGTGTCAGTTTGATAAAGGGACACCAAAACGCTATTTCTGGTAATCACTGACAAGCTTTCTTGAGCCCTACAACATCGGTTTGGGTCATATAAAGACATCAAGGAGAAATTTGGCTTTCTTCAAAACCTAAACTGAGCTCAGCAACGACGCCATCCGATTAGACGACGCCGCGCAACGAATACGACAACAAATTTTCGTCCCAAAAAATTCCGCCGGAATTTCGTGCGCATAAGCCCAACAGGTGATAAACTACATCGCATTTGATTTATTCATGACAATTTTAAACTGATATTTTAAGTGCCTATCAAGTATTGAGTTTCAGAAACTGAATGAGTGGAATGCATTAGTAGGAGAGCGTGTATGACTTTTTTCTTTATTGTTAAAAATAATAAAACTTTTTCTGAATCATTGTAAAAGTGTTTTATTGCTGAAGTTTTATTACTTCATTATTGGCCAGGCTTCAGCTAAATTTTGCCGAATGTTTCGTAATCAGCCGAAAATAAACCGCAAAAGTCGATTTTCAGAGAAATCCGGCTAATCCGGATATCCGCCGAAAAATTATGTCAGCCAGCCGAAATTTAAAAAAAAATGACTGGCAGGTCTACATCCGATGGACAGCAGCCAAAGTAATGGAAGAATATTCAAGTGATTTCGAAGACTGCTTACCTTCAGGATTAGTTAAATTTCCAGAACTCTTACAAAAGTTATTGTCCAGCCCCAAGCTCAGGGTAATGGAAAGAAAGAAAGTAGCACAATCTGAAACTCAAAACACGCGCAAACAGCTAAAATTTGGATGCTTTCGAATGAGCTTAATTTTACACAGTCCTTATAAATGTTCGCACTTCCAATCTATCTATCAATAATGACATCAAACTGCAGCAGAAAGCGATCATTTATAAAGTAGACAAAATATAAAAATAAGTTAGAATTTGCATGGGAGAGGCCGTCCATAAATGACGTCACGCACCTAGGGGGGAGGGGGGTCCCACTTTTGTGACGATGCGTGACATGGGGGAGGGAGGGGGTTGAAGAAATGTGACGTCACATCGAAAGGGTAACTTTAAATAAAACTTCCACTGAAATATTTGGTCACTTAAAATTTATTTAATGACTTTTTAGCGCATTTTCGAGAAGTCGAATGCGCTATTGCACCCGTTTTGTCCGTCCGTCCGTCCGTCTGTCATCACCCTTGATCTCAGCATCCATAAGTCCTAGACCCATAAGGTATATATGTTTTTTGTATGTCCTGACCTGCCATTTGTGCATCAACACTCAGTTACTCGATCCGTTAAAAAACCCCGTTAAAACTACCAAAAAATATTTTGAATCGAGAGGTAACACTAGCGCAGGGAACGGCCGCCATTGCCGGAAGTCGAATACATAGTTTTTCAAGCATTGAAGAGTGGTGCGAAAGCGTGCAAAAGAATTAGTTTTTTTTTTAGTTGACGTCATTAGAATATGTGTAAAAGTTTAGAGAGTTTTACGTCATCATTTGTGGTGACTTGTAGTTAGATTAAAGAGAAAATAAAAAA
>MUZC01004735.1:233424-292692 GCA_002072015.1 Radix auricularia | reverse complement strand
TTAATTTGTATGCATTAAAATTTTATATAATTTAAGGATGTTAAAACATTTTTTTTTTTTGAAGGCCGGTTAAAAAAGTTAAACGGTTTGAAAAAAACGGACAGTTTCAATTTGATACCTAAATATAAAAATTATAAAAGTTTATATTAACATTACTGTTAACCCAAAAGTAGCGGATTCTAGCAAATGTTCTATGCCCACAATGATTGAGCACTACCCCCAAGAGTTCCCTTTTTACCCCAAATGAAATAATTTATTGATGACATTATATTTACAACTGTTGTGTGACGTAAGTGAAATCCTGAAGAAGAAAGAATTGAAAAAAAAACACACAAAAAAAACAAACAAACTTGTGAGCTTCGGAGTTAAAAGTTATGATAATGTTGGATATTTATAATGTCATAGTATTTTAGTTCTCTACTTGCAAGAATTACTGTATTTTGCGACGCACAAGATGACACCCTACTTTCCTGCACAAATGTGAGGTTCATACAGAATGGGCCATTTTCCTCTTCCAGCGCATACCTAATAATTTTTAGAAAACATGAGATGTGATATTAATGTGATAATTTTGGATCAAATGCCTTTGATGTGCATATACTTAGAAGGGAAACTGTCATTAGAAGATCGAAATCAATTTGAGGAATTGTCTTGTATCTATATATTCTAGGTCTATAAACAATGCAATGATTCTTGTAATATCAATAGTCACATTCGCGAGCTTAATCGCGAAGGTTAATCACATCATTAGTTTTTGACATTACCGCTGCATTGTTCGTTAGCTGTCTTGCTATGCCATGGCAACTAAACATTTTTTTTTAAATTTAATATATAAAACAATCCGAATTCATACTTAATCTTATATGGCTTTAAGCTGTGTAGGGGCTCATTATGCTATCAGATAAGTACAGGGAAAATCATGTCAAAACGAGAAAAAAATGCAATGGTACCTGGTGAAATGGAAAAATTCTTGCCGGTCGTCTGATACGAAAAAGTTTGAGAATCACTGGCTTACAATTTATTTAATTTATTTAATATCTTTNACTTTTTGAGGGGGGGGGGTCGACGATTTTGTGACGACGCGTGACGTAGGGGGGGAGGGGGTAAAAAATCGGCCAAAATCGCGTGACGTCCTTTATGGACGGCCCCGGACAACAAATACTAATATGCTCTCTCAAATGAGCATTGAAAAGGAACTATTGTGAGCTTACTTAGCTTTACTAACTTGATTTATAACTTTGATAAAGAAAAATTTGCAATAGAACTAAATATTTTTATGGCTTGTTTCAAACAGAGAAAAGAATTCTCTACCTCATAAAAACCAAAAATTAAAATAAAATTTAAAGAAAAAACGTTAAAAAAAAACAAGTTTTTCACTATAAATCCTTTATATACGAGACATAACTACAAGGATGTTCATTATAACACGCAGGGCAAAACAATCCGAAAATACAAAATTCTAGTTTTGTCTAGTAAAACATTTTCTATTCTAATGCGGGAATATATTTTTAAAAATCATGTTAAGCCTGGTCCCTTTTGGAACTCAGGACGTGTTAGCGCATTTTCGTATTATGTATCAGTACTTATGTTAGATATCAGCATTATGTAGTTATCAGTAATTGTGTTTAGATTTTAGACATATTTTTATGAATTTTCTTGTGTAATGAATATACCTGACATTTTTAAATTTAAAAGTCATTTCTTTACATTTTAAAATTTTTTATTTTCTCTTTAATCTAACTACAAGTCACCACAAATGATGACGTTAAAGTCTCTAAACCTTTACACATATTCTAATGACGTCAACTAAAAAAAACAACTAATTCTTTTGCACGCCTTCGCACCACTCTTGAATGCTTGAAAAATGCTCTATTCGACTTCCGGCAATGGCGGCCGTTCCCTGTGCCAGTGTTAACTCTCGATTCGCAAAGTTTTTTGGTAGTTTTAACGGGGTTTTTTAACGGATCGAGTAACTGAGTGTTGATGCACCAATGGCAGGTCAGGACATACAAAAAACATATATACATTATGGGTCTAGGACTTATGGATCCTGTGATCATGGTGATGACAGACAGACGGACAAAACGGGGGCAATAGCGATTTCGACATCTCGAAAATGCGCTAAAAAGTAATGTCAATGTGATGCGCACCTTATTGCGCGACATGAAAGGTTGTTGAACTTATTACGCACCACAACACTCTCAAAAAATTAACATGATGTAAAGAGATAAATAAAATAATTTAAAAATTCAATAATTCAATTACTGTCCATTCGATCGATTGGTGGAGGGAGTAGTGAAGTGGGATTCGTCCATGCTGTCGGTGTATTTCAAATTCCAAATGGCTGTATATATCTTTTAAAACATGTCCAGCCTTTTTGAAAATCTCTCTGCTGCGACTTTTTCTTCTCTTTTTTTCCCGTTTGTTCTATCGTTGACTGTTTTATTATTGCAAGTTATTAACTGAATTTTTTTTAAATTAAAAGTTTTCGCGTTTAACGTACTTCATTGTATTTCTTAACTCCTTTCAAGTGGAAAAAACATGTGTCTATTTTTTTATCTGACATAAAATCGAACACGGTAAATAAAATTCACTTTAATGTTGCACCCCTGATGGTGTCAACCAGGGCGGCCCGCCCCCCTCACGACACCACTAACGTCATGTCATTTCTAAGTAACATCGATTCTACTTCTCTAGTAGCTGTAGCATGCTCAGCGGCCATACCCAGGCAAACGGTCTCGACTGACCGGCTAAACCAGGTTAGAGTAACCGATGGGATACAAACCTCGGTGAAGTGGGACTTGTCTGTCCAGCACGTGAAGACTGGTTTCGGCTGCCTGTGCCCTGGATCCTCTAGGGCTCTATAAGCCAACGGGCAAGTGGCGATTCACCGCAGAGCATTGTGGAGTGCATAGAGCATGAAGAGACCCATAGGACGTCAAGGTCATAAATTGCCCACATCCCCAGCCGTCTCGACAACGTCTTGCTACTGGATCAGATGGCTTTATGCGAGAGAGTGAGGTCGACTTATTGTTGCTGGATCAGATGGTTTTGCGCGAGAGAGTGAGGTCGACTTGTTGCTGCTGGATCAGATGGCTTAATGGGAGAGTGATGTCGACGTGCTGCTGCTGGATCAGATGGCTTAATGGGAGAGTGAGATCGACATGTTGCTGCTGCTGGATCAGATGGTTTAGGACGAGAGAGTGAGGTCGACGTGTTGCTGCTGGATCAGATGGTTTAGGACGAGAGAGTGAGGTCGACGTGTTGTTGCTGGATCATATGGTTTTATGCGAGAGAGTGAGGTCGACTTGTTGCTACTGGATCAAATGGTTTTGTGCGAGAGAGTGAGGTCGACGTGTTGCTGCTGCTGGATCAGATGATTTGAGACGAGAGATTGAGGTCAACATGTTGTTGCTGGATCAGATGGTTTACGACGAGAGAGTGAGGTCGACTTGTTGCTGCTGCTGGATCAGATGGCTTTATGCGAGAGAGTGAGGTCGACTTGTTGCTGCTGGATCAGATGGTTTTATGCGAGAGAGTGAGGTCGACTTGTTGCTGCTGGATCAAATGGTTTAGGACGAGAGAGTGAGGTCGACGTGTTGCTGCTGGATCAGATGGTTTAGGACGAGAGAGTGAGGTCGACGTGTTGTTGCTGGATCATATGGTTTAGGACGAGAGAGTGAGGTCAACGTGTTGCTGCTGGATCAGATGGTTTAGGACGAGAGAGTGAGGTCGACATGTTGTTGCTGCTGGATCAGATGGTTTAGGACGAGAGAGTGAGGTCGACGTGTTGCTGCTGCTGGATCAAGATGGTTTAGGACGAGAGAGTGAGGTCGACGTGTTGCTGCTGCTGGATCAGATGGTTTAGGACGAGAGAGTGAGGTCGACGTGTTGTTGCTTGAACAGATGGTTTTGGGCGAGAGAGTGACGTCGACTTGTTGCTGCTGCTGGATCAGATGGTTTAGGGCGAGAGAGTGAGGTCGACGTGTTGCTGCTGGATCAGATGGTTTAGGACGAGAGAGTGAGGTCGACATGTTGTTGCTGGATCAGATGGTTTAGGACGAGAGAGTGAGGTCGACGTGTTGTTGCTGAATCAGATGGTTTAGGACGAGAGAGTGAGGTCGACTTGTTGTTGCTGGATCAGATGGTTTTGGGTGAGAGAGTGAGGTCGACGTGTTGCTGCTGCTGGATCAGATGGTTTAGGACGAGAGAGTGAGGTCGACGTGTTGTTGCTGGATCAGATGGTTTAGGACGAGAGAGTGAGGTCGACGTGTTGATGCTGGATCAGATGGTTTAAGACGAGAGAGTGAGGTCGACGTGTTGTTCCTGGATCAGATAGTTTAGGAAGAGGGAGTGAGGTCGACGTGTTGTTGCTGCTGGATCAGATGGTTTAGGACGAGATAGTGAGGTCTACGTGTTGCTGCTGGATCAGATGGTTTAGGACGAGAGTGTGGGGTCGACGTGTTGCTGCTGCTGGATCAGATGGTTTAGGACGAGAGAGTGAGGTCGACGTGTTGCTGCTGCTGGATCAGATGGTTTAGGACGAGAGTGAGGTCGACGTGTTGCTGCTGCTGGATCAGATGGTTTAGGACGAGAGAGTGAGGTCGACGTGTTCTTGCTTGATCAGATGGTTTAGGACGAGAGTGAGGTCGACGTGTTGCTGCTGGATCAGATGGTTTAGGACGAGAGAGTGAGGTCGACGTGTTGTTGCTTGATCAGATGGTTTTGGGCGAGAGAGTGACGTTGACTTGTTGCTGCTGCTGGATCAGATGGTTTAGGACGAGAGAGTGAGGTCGACATGTTGTTGCTGGATCAGATGGCTTTATGCGAGTGAGTGAGGTCGACGTGTTGCTGCTGGATCAGATGGTTTAGGACGAGAGAGTGAGGTCGACATGTTGTTGCTGGATCAGATGGTTTAGGACGAGAGAGTGAGGTCGACCTGTTGTAGCTGGATCAGATGGTTTTGGGCGAGAGAGTGAGGTCGACGTGTTACTGCTGCTGGATCAGATGGTTTAGGACGAGAGAGTGAGGTCGACGTGTTGTTGCTGGATCAGATGGTTTAGGACGAGAGAGTGAGGTCGACGTGCTGTTGCTGGATCAGATGGTTTTGGGCGAGAGAGTGAGGTCGACGTGTTGCTGCTGGATCAGATGGTTTAGGACGAGAGAGTGACGTCGACTTGTTGCTGCTGCTGGATCAGATGGCTTTATGCGAGAGAGTGAGGTCGAATTGTTGCTGCTGCTGGATCAGATGGCTTTATGCGAGAGAGTGAGGTCGACTTGTTGCTGCTGGATCAGATGGTTTTATGCGAGAGAGTGAGGTCGACTTGTTGCTGCTTGATCAGATGGCTTTATGCGAGAGAGTGAGGTCGACGTGTTGCTGCTGGATCAGATGGTTTAGGACGAGAGAGTGAGGTCGACTTGTTGCTGCTGGATCAGATGGTTTAAGACGAGAGAGTGAGGTCGACTTGTTGCTGCTGGATCAGATGGCTTTATGCGAGAGAGTGAGGTCGACGTGTTGTTGCTGCTGGATCAGATGGTTTTATGCGAGAGAGTGAGGTCGACGTGTTGCTGCTGGATCAGATGGTTTAAGACGAGAGAGTGAGGTCGACGTGTTGCTGCTGCTGGATCAGATGGTTTAAGACGAGAGAGTGAGGTCGACGTGTTGCTGCTGCTGGATCAGATGGTTTAAGACGAGATAATGAGGTCGACTTGTTGTTGCTGCTGGATCAGATGGTTTAAGACGAGAGAATGAGGTCGACGTGTTGTTGTTGCTGGATCAGATGGTTTAAGACGAGATAATGAGGTCGACGTGTTGCTGCTGGATCAGATGGTTTAAGACGAGAGAATGAGGTCGACGTGTTGCTGCTGGATCAGATGGTTTAGGACGAGAGAGTGAGGTCGACATGTTGTTGCTGGATCAGATGGTTTAGGACGAGAAAGTGAGGTCGACGTGTTGCTGCTGCTGGATCAGATGGTTTAAGACGAGAGAGTGAGGTCGACGTGTTGTTGCTGGATCAGATGGTTTTGGGCGAGAGAGTGAGTTCGACGTGCTGCGCGAATCTGCCTCACTGCTCAAGTCACTCTTATCATCCTTCATTTATTTTATGGCTAATAAGCCAATAGAGGACGCATGTGGCGATCTAGCACTGGGATAATATGATGAGAGTGGTCATCGTCGACTACGACGGGCGAACAACAATGTCCCAACGCTTCAATGTATCACTGTATGTCTCAACCTTTCTATGACAATTTTTTTTCTTGCCTCACTGTTCATACTTCTCAACCTTTCTATGACAATTTTTTTTCTTGCCTCACTGTTTGTACTTCTTAACCTTTCTATGACAATTTTTTTTCTTGCCTAACTGTTTGTACGTCTCAACCTTTCTATGACACTTTTTTTCTACGTGCAACCATTTCAACGTCACAGCGTTTGTACGTCATATCGTATAAAAGTCACCAGCAAGTACACAATCTACAGATAGCCCCAATATCGCTGATTTAACGTTCAGAATAAGAATTATTTTTTCTATGTGTTTCTGAGATGGGCAAGGGAACGGTTGTCCCAAACGTAGGGTGGTCCCAGGTGTAGCTTAAACATGCCGCGGCTGTTGTTGACTTTACACCAAACACGGAGAGCCGCGCAATTTAATTTCGATCTCATTTCATGGAAAGTCGTAATGACGTTATGGATGCCAAATGTGTTTTCCCATTCCATATACCCGTCATTCCTGAGATTAGTGTTGCGACACAGATTGTATATGGAACTCTGTTAACCCTTAAACGTAAATGTCAGACTTCTACCAGTTAATACTGAAATTTGTTAAAATTACCGAAGCTATATAGAAAAATCGTATTCTATGCAAGAACCCATTGTAAAAGGTATATGAAGCTGTTAGTTCAAAAATGATCATTTTAGAAAATTATTATCATCCAACGATATTTATCAAAAGATATTACAGTACAGTAGATCACGTGGGGAATAAAATTCACTTTATCGTTCATTATTGAAATTTATTGTGTATTTAAGTTTGATTTTGAATTTTAAAAATTATTTTGAACGCTACAGTCTGTTCAAAAAAGCTAATACATTATAATTTCAACCTCCCACATTGTTATAAAATTTTTTTAATGATTATTATTTGTAAGATGTTTCAGTTTTCCTTTTATTAATCAATCCATAGAAATACATTCATGAAACCTTGCAAAGTTGACTAAAGCCTGAGAAAGTAGCGTAACTGAGGTTCCTTGGTTCTGCTTACAGGGTAGCTTTAAATGACAAATAGCGAAACGATCTGCTTGTTTTAGTTAGGAACAACGTTCTATTTAGACTTTACGCATTCCCCTAACGATCTAAACTTACTTCTCTCTCAACATTTCCTTCAACTTCTTATATTCCTTTTCGCCCACCCCCCCCCTTCCCAAACTTGACAGACAAAAATTCTTTGCACATTAATTCTAGCGTTTAAATTTATCTTCTTGTGCTATTTTGCCCAAATATATTTTTATAAAAACAGTTGCCTTATGCCTTATTCATTTAAAACGATCATTTGCTATACGGCTTTCTGAATTTGATAACAAGTTTTAAAAAATTAACGTTAAAAAAATATTTTAAAATTTAAACGTTTGTTCTTTAATTTTCATGATGAGTTTGATTTAAAACGAGAAAGCAAGAGTGATTTATTTAATTTGTATTGCAATACATTGTATATGACTTCGGTCATAGTCATTTTCAAGATGAATTCTAAAAACAAATTGCCTGTCAGTCGTGGACGACGCGGACCATTCTCATCACATTAGCCATGTGCCTTGGCGGCTTGGTGTGTCCTTTAGTGGCCAATCAGCCCTATTCTTACACGAAAAGTGCGTCCAAATGTCGAACAGGAGATGGATGTGATGCCATTAGAAGGGTTTGAAGCACGATCCTTCCTGGCCTGTCGTCTGGACTTGGCAGCATGCTGTCTGTTTGCCTCACAGACTGGTGTGAGGTTCCGTATCATAAGACGTAATTAGGTTCGGTCGTTAGCTGTTTCGTCCCAGGAGTCATGCTCAATGTCGTAAGCCTTCATTGCGGTCTTGAGAGCGTATCTTTGTAGCGCTTCTCTTGGCCTCCGTGTACTCTCTCTGCCCATCAGAAATCTCGCCATAGAAGAGCCTCTGTGGGAGCCGGCGGTCTGGCATGATGTGCACGACGTGCCCCGCCCAGCGTATTCGGTCCTACATCAGGCTTGTGTAAATTTTTGGGAGCCCTGTCCTGATAAGTGCTTCGATGTCTGGAATTTTTTTATTCTGCAAATGGATGTTGAGAATGTTCCGCAGGCTTCCGGTGTGATATTGATCCAGTAACCTGGCATGTACTAGCAGTCTCAGGCATGTGAATGATGCTGTTAATTTTTTCGAAATGGAGCAGCAGAAATTTTTTAAATTATAATTTTTAATTAAGTTTTTCAATTTGGCTACTGTTTATCAATACGCCTCTCTGTTGCTCTGCTTTTAATGTAATACTGTTTTTTCCAATAATCCTCTCTGTTGCCCTATTGTAGATATAACGCCTTGACAGAAATTTGAGCCACTGCACGTCTCGCTCCTGGCCATTACATTTAGATTTCAGGTTGCTGAAATAATCTGTTACATGTTTTCTACACCTTATCTCCTTGTTAAATGCTGAAATCTGGTATTTGTTGTAATGTTTATACATCTGAGTTTTTCTGTATAACATGATCTTATTGTTGTTGAGACTCCTTTTAAATATTTTCTGCTTTATTCTTTTTTTATATAAGATTTTTTTAAATATACTTTTTGTAAATGAACTTAATGTTTAACATTCATTAAAGTTATTACATTTTAAAAAATCTTTTGAACTATAAATGTTATGTATTTGTTATTTATAAACAAAATATTTTGTGATGCGAAAATTTGAGGTAAAACATTTCAGGAACACTCTAAAGGCAACGATCACACACAGCTTTTTATGCGATGCTTGTTTGGATTTTCTTGATCGATTGGCACATGTGTACACATATATATAGTAACACTTCATTTTATGTAGTAGATAGAAACAATGGTGGGATAACACATTGGTTTTGTAACCGCAGAAGTCGTCTAGCTTTTCTTCCAAGAATATCCAGTGACTTCGTATCGATTGATCAGAGTGGACGAGAACGAATTCATTAAATGTCTCAATTAGCCTTGGAGTATCGTGTAGGGTACTATAAATCGGTTACTACAATCACCCATGAAAACAGAGAACGATTCCCGTGTCACTTCTAACCACTTAGATCTCCCCCGCTGGACTTCCCGCAGCAATTCGATAATGATAATGGTGCTCCTTTTTTTTTTTTTTTTTTTCCACTAAAGTTGAACTTTGTCTGACTCAAATAAAATAGCTGGTTCTAGCTTTAATCTGCTCTACTTCGATTGTAGAATTTGCGAGGTAACATTCAAAATGTTCAGGAAAGGTTTCATTCTATTTACACATAAGTAACACTTCAAGGTATTGTAGAGAAATGTGATTTTTGGTTTGTAAGTTGTAGCTCAGAGTTTTATAACTAACTTATGATGGTGATGCTGGCTAAAACGCTAGCTGTCCATGCCAGCCCACGCATGCTCGTTGCTCTCTGATTTTCTAACACTCTCTCAAATAAAATAAAAAGTATTCACATTTTCGTAAATTTATCTTTGCTGTCACACTCTAGAAAATTTAAGAACTCTGTTCCTCACAGTGGCGTCACTAGGGGTTTGGTGGGGCGGGCCACCCCGGGTGACACCATCGGGGGTGACAACAAAATGTAAAATTCTGTATACTCCCATTTTTTGCACTGGAAAATTCGGAGGATTTATATGGGTTAAGTTGTGAGGGGTGACACCATGAGCTACCACCCCAGCTGACACCAACCGTAGTGACACCTCCGGGTCCTCAATTTCGGTGCGTCCGATTCTAAGGATCACACGCCAATAGAATTCTTTATTGTCCGTAAACATTCTGAAGGGACTTCGTAGAAGAACGCAGCCACTTTAGAAATGCCTGTTTGGTTTTAATTCCATCAATACACTTGTTGAAATTTAAATTTCCCGTGTTTTCAGAGGATATAACAGGGATTTTTTTTTAATTTAGAGTTTTAAAGACTGAATAAAAGCATACATAGCCTGGTAACCAAATTATATCTTATGGCCTACTCCAATGAAATCTTTCTCCGGGTTTCATGCTCAAATTATGTCCAGTTTTTAAATTAGAATTTTCGTTTGTCTCGCACTCCAATTTTAAAAAAATTCATTTCATTTTTCATAAAAAAACTCAGTGTATAACACTATGGTAGATTTTTTTAAAAAATCTTTTTAAAAAATGCATATTAATTAACTTAGAAAAACGGCGATGATTAAATAACGTTAACCAACGTTAAATGTCGATGTTTACCATGAAACACACGAGGAAGGGCAAATGTCTATTAGATTTTCAGAGCCTGCGTATGGCACTGTGGGCCACGGCGAGTGCATGTTCCATTGATGTTAGGACGATTATCCGCCAGTGTCGCACAACGCAATGACAGGAGTGTATGTACGTGTCGTCAGAGGTGCTGTGTGGACTAGACAGAGAAGGACACCGCAGAGAATGACACCGCAGAAGATGTCATCGCAGAGAATGACACTGCAGAGAATGATACTGCACAGAATGAGACCGCAGAGAATGACACTGCAGAGAATGACACTGCAGAGAATGACACCGCAGAGAATGACACAACAGAGAATGACACCACAGAGAATGACACCGCAGAAAATGACACCGCAGAGAATGACACTGCAGAGAATGACACCGCAGTGAATGACACCGCAGATAATGACACCGCAGAGAATGACACTGCAGAGAATGACACCACAGAGAATGACATCGCAGAGAATGACACCGCAGAGAATGACAACGCAGAGAATGACATGGCAGAAAATGTTAGACGCCAGCTTTAGTCCCCAAGGATTTTTTTGTCTGCCTCCCACAGGTCTCATTTTTGTTTTAAGTACATAGCTTGATGGAATGTGCGCATGATATTGGCGCTTGTATTGACAGCCTTGCCCCACGTTTACATTCATAGACTTATGCCATCTATTTCGAACTTTCGCTAGAACATTTTTTATAATTATTGACGGAGACAACTAAAATGGATCATGCTCACATTTTATTACCATCGTAAGACTTTCATGTCTCTCTATGATGTTATTCACAATGTCAACAAGCCAAAGATAAGTCTATGTCTGTTTATTATGATACAATTTAACCAACCGAAACTAATTCTGTCTCTATGCGATAGTATTCGCATATTCAATAACTTCTATCTCTCTTATGTGATAATAGTCACAGTTTCAACTTGCCAAATACACTCCAATGTCTGTATATTACAATACAATTTAACCATGCTAAAATAGTATGTATCTGTGTAATATTAAAATTCTTAATAACTTCAACCTCTCTATCTGATTATACTCAAATTATAATTAATTAGAGATACTTCGTTCTCTGCATCACAATATTTACATTTTGAAGGACTTCTACCTCTATTTGTGACAATACATTGTAATTTATTAAATATACCTCGTTAAAACACTTACATAGTATTTTATTAAATATACCTCGTGATAATACTTACATTCAGTGGCGTAGCTAGACCTTTTGCCGCCCGGGGCGGTCTCCAATTTGCCGCCCTTTTAGGGGACGTCTATAAATGACGTCACACATGGGGTGGGGAGAGAGAGAGAGGTGTCACACATTTGAAGTCACATTAAAACGCGCAACATTAAATAAAAGTTCCATGTATGATTACTGACACTTTATTTAATGAATTTTTACATTGCTTCTCGGGTGTTACGGTACTAGAGTGCAGCCTTACACTAAAAATATTTAAATGACAAAAAGTTGAGAGCAAACCTGGTCATTTTCAAATAGAAAATACGGCTTTTATGGCGAGGGGGGGGGGCGGCATTTATGATGTCACGTTGAAGAAGGGGTCTAAGTTTTTGTGACCACGTGTGACCAGGGTGCAGGGGGTGAAAATCAGCTAAAATTGCGTGAATTTATTTAAGGACGGCCACTTAAATCTATCGTATGATGTTTTTTTTATAAATAAATAAACATTAATAAATAATTTTAATTGAAACAATTACATTGTAAAAGTAAAAAGTGGGGAATAAGTTAACCATTCCATGCCATGTAAGCATTAGTAAAAGAGGCAGCATATTTGTACACATTTTAAAAAATACAAAATTCTCTTTTTAAAGGCCACAAGAAAGTATTTGAGTTTGCAGCCCCCCCCCCCAAATGATACAAAACATAATCCAAATTTACAGCCAAAAGAACATTACAACTTAAAATGCTCTTATTTTTAAATCATGTATATTAACTTATGGTGTCTGAGCCCGTGCGACCGACCGTGCGTGCGTGCTTGCTTGCCGAAAAAACTTTGAATCGATTTTTATCCCACTTTCTCGTAAGCTAGTGAGCTGCAATTTTGCAGGCAGACTCATGCTGATGATAAAATTGATGTGTCAAAATGATCGAATGTATAGAAATTGAATTATTGAATTTTTAATTAATTTTTTTTATATCTTTATATCATGTTAATTTTTTTAGATAGAGTGTTGTGGTGCATATTATGTTCAACAACCTTTATTATCGCGCAATGAGGTGCGAATATATTGTCAATACATTTTTAAAATATATTCACGATCGGTGCGCATCACATTAAAAATGTTATACGAGACAAAACTAGAATTTCGTATTTTCGGGTTGCTTTACCCTGCGTATTACATTGAACATCCTAATAGCTATGTTTCGTATTTAAAGGATTTAGAGTTCAAAAAATTGTTGTTTTTTAAGGGTTTAAAAAAAAAATATTTATTAATATATGATTTTTGTTATAAACAAAGTAATTGTATACATTAGTATGTGAACATATTTAAAAATTACTTACCTAACTTTCGAGGTAGAGAAATCGTGTATTATGTTATCAAAATTTAAATTATTTGTAATATCTTGTTCTATGGACAATATTGCAAGATTTTGTAGTGATGTAGTCTTAAATCACTCATTGTAGAACGAAGATAATTTGTTTTATTAACTTCAGTTTGGAGAAACTCCTTTCACAACTAGATACACTTATAGCAATTGTTGAAACTATTCTTAGAGCAAGTATAATGTTGGGTAAAGAATTTTCCAATCTATACTGTTGTAGGACTATATATTTTAATATATCTAGGGGGCATTCCCCCTCCTTTTTCATAACAATTAACATAGTGCCTCTTCTAATAGTGTAGGTAAAGCCAGGGCTGGTCTTAAGCCACTGCCACCTATTCTGGCGCAGTGGTTTCGCGCTTTCATATGCCCGACCTATCTTAATTTTCACTTATTATCCTTATTAAAGCCTTATCCTTACCCAAATTGGGCCCAACGCATTCCTTTTCGCATAATAAGCCCCGCAAATGCTAAGCCAGGCCCTGTTTATAGCCATAAAAACCTTTTCGTTCAATATTTAAATGTTCTTTATCAATAATAATAAAGAAATTAATTTGATAACATTTTTCAATCAGTAGGTTACATGGTATTATACACGAATATTTTCTTGCAAGGACATGCAACTGATCAGCGTGTTCTATTATTTTCTTTTATAATTATATCTTTATGATAAAAACATTTCTTGTTGTACGACTTGCTCTAAAGGTAGAACCCCGTCACCTGAATTTTCTCCACTCATACTTTTTATCCTTCTAACTCAGCGTCAGTTGATATCGCCAACTCTCTATAATCTATAACTATAACAGCGTTCTGTATTAGCGCATAAAGGGACGTCCATAAAGTACGTCACGCTCCAGAGGGGGGAGGGGGTGTAAGAAAGTGTGACAGTTTGTGACGTCATGCTGTTTTATGTTACACTTTATTATTTTGATAATTTAAAAAAAAAATTTTGTACGTAAGTGTAACGTACTTTAAGGGGGGGGGGGAGACCGAGGTTTGTGACAGTTTGTGACAGGGGGAGGGGGGAGTTAAACTGGTAAAAAATAGCGCGACGCGCTTTATAAACGGCCCCTAAATTTGTTCAATGAAATGGGTTTGAAGTATTATTATTTTAAAAAGTTGTACCATAAATTGAGATTCTATAGAAAAGAAAAATATTGCATCGATAAGAGTAAAGTTCCAGCATCTGATCTCGTTTTACTAGTTACTTCTTCAGATGTAAATTTTTCCAAGACTCTTGAAATTGTTAAGTATGTCTTTTCGAAATTATGTATGCTATTGCGATGTTTATTAACTGAGAAATTAGAATATTTTCTCTTGGTCTAAATCTTAATAATTTTCCATTAAATAGACCAATTCAAATTATTTACACATTACTTTCATTTGATAGGCGTAGCATTTTTAAAGAATAACCGAATGTTAATGAAAAACACATATGTGTGCTACTTGAATGCAATAAAAACAAAATAAATTTAATTTTTAGCAAGTTAAACTACCTTAAAATTATTTTCTAAAACTGAAACAGTAATATAAATCACACAATATTTGAGCCACCTTGTCATGTAGGTACTTGTTAGCGCATCATTCTGCGCATTTCGAAATTCCACACAAAAACTGTCGGGATATTAATAGTTCACATTATTCGGCACAGCGGTGATGTGTTGGTTTTGGTGCAGTTTTCTTACAAAAACGCCATTTATGGCGCATACTGCTTAAAATTTTCAACCAAATCAATACCTTTTTTAAGCGACTTTTGATTTTTTAATAGGTTTTCATTAGTTACAACAACCACTATGAAATCAAACAAATGTTGAGTGAATCCGTTAATTAAGTCTCGAAATTAAGAATATTTTTGTTTGACCTTGGTTTTCCCCCTCCAAAAGAAAATTTGCGGCTCTCGGAATGGGCTTTATTTTTCAAATGCCCACAAATGCCGCCCTTTAGATGAGTGCCGCCTGGGGCGGACCGCCCCCTCCGCCCCCCTAGCTACGCCACTGCTTACATTGTAATTTATTAAATATACCTCGTGATAATACTTACATTGTAATTTATTAAATATACTTCGTTATAACACTTATATAGTATTTTATTAAATATACCTCGTGATAATACTTACATTGTAATTTATTAAATATACCTCGTGATAATACTTACATTGTAATTTTTTAAAATATACGTCGTGATAATACTTACATTGTAATTTATTAAATATACCTCATGATAAAACTTACATAGTAATTTATTAAAGACACCTGGGTGTGTACGTGATAATACTCACATTTCAATTAGCCAAAGATACTCCTGTGTCTTTACGTCGTCACCATGCGCCTAGCTCGCCATGTGGGGGCAGTCGCCCCACACTCCAACACCGGGTGGCCATCAAGAGGAGATCAGAGTGACGTCACGGGCATGGATCTAACGTGATCTCTGTCTCGATAAAAGTCCTCGCAATATCCTCGTCTTCCAGCCGATCCCCTGCTTAAACAATCATCTATGTGAGAGGGTGAATTGGGTGGGTTTTGTTGTTGTTTTTTTAATACCCTCCCGCTTTGCTATGCACAGTCATCCTACTCCTAATGATGAGCTTTGTGGACGGATGCCGGGGTGGGAGCGAGGGGTTCGAACGAGAAGAGAGCGAGGGCGCCGCAGCGCGTGCTGAGAACCAGAGCGGCGGTTCCAGAATAACGGCGGAAGGAGCGTGGTTTCCGAGGAATCATAAAACAGGAACCTGACATTGATTGCACTTGTGGATCTCATCTTCTGTATTGGCGTGAAAACAATAAAAACCTACTGTGCCCCCCCCCAACACTTGACTGTCAAGTACCGTAGCCATGGTTTTCTGTGTTGGAGAGTGGTGACAAAGCAAACCGCCACCAGAGTGATGCACTGTGTGTGTGTTTTTAATCTTGTCACCCTGAGTTGGTGATGTCACCCCAAGGTGGTAATGTCACGTCACATTGAGTTGGTAATGTCACCCTGAGGTGGTAATATCACCCCGAGTTGGTGTTGTTACACTGTATTGGTAATCTCACCCTGGAGTATTGTCCCCCAGAGTTGATATTACCGTGAATTGGTAATGCTATTCTGAGGTGGTCATTTCACCCTGAGTTGATAATATCCCCCTGACTTTGTAATGTCACCATGAGGTGATAATGGTACCCTGGGGTGGTAATGTCACCCCGGGGCGGATAATGTCACCATGAGGTGATAATAGTACCCTGGGGTGGTAATGTCACCCCGGATCGGATAATGTCACCCTAGGGTGGTATTGTTACACTGAGGTGTTAATGTCACCCTGAATTGGTAATGTCACCCTGAGGTTGTATTGTAGCCTTGAGGTGGTTATGTTAATCTGGGATGGTAATGTCACCCCGGAGCGGATAATGTCACCCTAGGGTGGTATTGTTACCCTGAGGTGTTAATGTTACCCTTAGTTGGTAATGTCACCCTGAGGTTGTATTGTAGCCTTGAGGTGGTTATGTTAATCTGGTATGGTATGTCACCCAGAGATTGTATTGTAACCTTGAGGTGGTTATATCACCCTGAGGTGATAATGTTACCCTGACGTTGTATTGTAACTTTGAGGTGGTAATGGACTCTTGGGGGCGAGGTGCTGACTACGAAACTGTTTCCCTAATTCCACATTGGTGTGACGTCGTCAAAAGTCATGGAGCTGCTGGTCCACCGCGGAGATGGCCAGTTAGTCAACTTAGTACACGATTTACTAGCTTGTCCCCCTAATGACCAGAGGTATTCCTCTACGACTAACGGTTATAAGAGTGTGGTGGTCTGTGGTAGTCCTCATGTAGCCAGAGGGGGTATATTAATTACACGAGCTAGTCAAATAATGACCAATATTGACCCGTTGCTTGTGGGTTGATTTTGTTTTTCTTTTTTTTTTATCTTCTTCAAGTGTGACAATTCGTGTAGGATGGTCTGAAAAGGTGTTATTTTTAAATATTTTTTTCTGTGCCATAGAGAAGGGGTAATGATGATAACGCCAGATATCCACTTCTTTCATTATTTAGATGAATAACTTTCTCGACAGACTGGGGCGTTTTTTAGAGTGGATTGTGGAGAGGGAGGATAGAGGACGTGGAAACATTCAATCCCTTCAAAACCACAAACCATAATTGTCAATGTCAAAAAGTTTGGCGTAATCATTAATGCCGAGCAGACTTTACACTAATGAAATGACTAATGCCGAGCTGACTTTACACTAATGAAATGACTAATGCCGAGCTGACTTTACATTAATGTAATGACTAATGCCGAGCTGACTTTACACTAATGTAATGACTAATGCCGAGCTGACTTTACACTAATGTAATGACTAATGCCGAGCTGAATTTACACTAATGTAATGACTAATGCCGAGCTGACTTTACACTAATGTAATGACTAATGCCGAGCTGACTTTACACTAATGTAATGACTAATGCCGAGCTGACTCTACACTAATGTAATGACTAATGCCGAGCTGACTTTACACTAATGTAATTACTGATGCCGAGCTGGCTTTACACTGATGTAATGACTAATGCCGAGCTGACTTTACACTAATGTAATTACTGATGCCGAGCTGACTTTACACTAATGTAATGACTAATGCCGAGCTGACTTTACACTAATGTAATGACTAATGCCGAGCTGGCTTTACCTAATGTCAGTTCATTAAAAGTCTTACACAAATTATATCCATGGAATGTGGATAAGTAATAAATGTCACAAAGCATTGTTTTGCCCCCCCCCCTGTAATCTATAACTAAAAGGTGTAGTTGATAATGTCCCAATCTTCAATCTGACTCGGGTAGTGGTCTGAGATGGTGGATGCTAGTGGCTCTCATTCTTAGCCGGGAAGGGCTTAACCAACAGAGGTTTGAAATCTAGGTCAACCATTTGGCTCAATCCTGAATCAAGTGTTGTTGTTTTGTTGTTATTTTTTTCCCCCGAAATAGGAGGAGGGCATTTCAAGCATATTTTAAAGAAAGCATTATGGTATCAAGTTGTTCTTGGAAGTGCAAGGTGAACATGACCCATTGGTATAGTTTAACGAAAAAGCTTGGTTGAAAAGGGTAGCGTATCTAGCAGATATTAAACAAGTAAATTAAGTTTAACCTGAAGCTTTATAGAAAGGAAGCGGAATACTATCGCTTTTTACGATAAAATTCAAGCTTAAAAAATCTTGTAAATATTGCCATGTTTGAGAAAATCTCCAGTTTGGCAGCAGATAAATCTGAAAGTGAAATGAATAAACATTTGAAAGATGAGCACTTTGAAGAACCAAAGAGTCCGCCAGATATCCAATCAACTGATAACGACCTGCTAATTGACTGTTATAGTCCCACCAAAGAAGAGATTAGCAGGATGGCGGACTTGGAAACCAGTGTGGAAATGCTACACCCTCTGTTTATGAAGATAGGGGAAGAGGAGCAAGTTCCTTCCGATCAGAAAGAGGGATACCTTATCAAGACCCCAAAGAAGGGGGATTTAAGCTCCTGCTCGAACTACAGAAGGATCATCCTGCTGTCCACTCCAGGAAAGTTTTTCAACCGTGTACTACTTAACAGAATAAAAAACGCTGAAGATCCTCTGCTGTGGGACCAATAAGATGGTTTTCGCACCAACAGATCCTGCACTGACCAGATAGCGACAATGCGCATCATTCTAGAGCAGTCAATAGAATGGAACTCGCCGCTCTATCTCAACTTTGTTGACTATGAAAAAGCCTTCGACAGTGTGGACAGGCAGACTCTGTGGAAATTGCTAAGACATTATGGGGTGCCACAGATGATTACGGATATAATCAGAAACATGTACGAAGGGTAAACTGCCGAGTTGTCCATGGTCAGCAGGTGACAGATGTTTTCCATGCATGTGAAGACTGGTGTGAGACAAGGTTGCTTGCTGTCACCCTTTCTGTTTCTGTTAGCCATTGACTGGGTGATGAAAACAGCTGAAAAGAAATGGCATCCAATGGACCTTGTGGGATCAACTTGATGATCTTGACATTGCTGATGACCTTGCCCTTCTTGCACATAACCAACAACAGATGCAGGAGAAAACAAACATTGTCGCAGCCACTTCTGCTAGCATAGGTATCAAAATACACAAAGGGAAGAGTAAAATCCTCAAGGTTAATACCACCAGTACATCACCCATCATGCTTGAAGGAGAACCCCTTGAGGAGGTGGACAGTTTTGTTTACCTTGGCAGCGTTGTAGATAAACAAGGTTGTAATGATTCTAACATCAAAACAAGGATCTGAAAAGCAAGAGCAGCTTCCAGCAACTCAAGAATGTTTGGGTCTCCAACAATTTAGGCAGCAAGTTAAAAGTAAGGATTTTTAAAGCTATGTTGAAGCCTGTGCTGCTATATGGAGCCGAGACATGGAGAACAACGGCCGTAAACCAAACCAGAATCCAGTCCTTCATCAACAATTGACTAAGAAGGATTCTTAAAATTAACTGGCCGGACAACCAGGAACTGTGGCAGCGGACAAAACAGAAGCCCATTGAGGAAGAGATTCTTCAAAAGCGGTGGAAGTGGATCGGTCATACACTAAGAAAACCGGCTTCTAATACAACATGAACAGCCCCTAATTTACAAGGGTTTCCAAATCTTTGCACTTAATATAGTCAAAATTACAATATTTTATTTCGCTTATATGATACAAATAATAAGAATAATAATAGAAATAGAAGTAGCTGTAGTGATGTTGCAGCTAAGAAAATCTTGACTGCGGTGTCAACCTGCTGTGAAAGAATTCAATTTTGTATTTTCCTGTGCATCGATTATGGTGGATTCATCCATATTTTCATGAAATTGTTTTTGTCTCCTACGAACTCGATGTCTAGGTATTAACTTCATTTTTTTTTCTGCATATATGTCGATTACCATTTTGCCAGCGTCATGGAATTTAAGTGTTTGACAAATCTCTAATTTAAAAAAAAAAAATTAAATATTGAAACTTTTCAAAACATTTTATTGTCTATGCTATATCATAATTTTAGTCCTACATGAGTTTACTTATGGGACTGAAATAATGTAATATATCATACCACATCACAACAGGAATTTGAATTGTTGTATTTACGTATATATTTGTTCCGTTTCTTAAGTTAATCCTAAATAATGCATAATATATTTTACCGATTTGAATCCAGACGGCTTTACAGCATCAATTGACTTCTTGAAGTCGATGAGATGTTTTAAGTTTAATTCTTCAAAGTGTTTCAAAAGAATGATACATCTGAGAGTCAATGAATTTAAATTTAAAAAATATATATTTAAGAAAAAGTACAATTTTGCAACACTATTAAAGAAGTTGGTCCCTTCTAATGATAATTTGACACGTTTCTTTATCACCGGGCGCTAAGGTAGTGGCATCACTAGGGGCTGGGGGTGCGGTGTGGTGGGCACCCCGGATGACACCATCAGAGGGGTGACTACAAAATGTAATATTCTGTATGTTACCGTTATTTTGCACTGGAAAACTCGGAGGAGTTATATGGGTTTAGTCGTGAGAGGGTGACACCATTAGCTACCGTCCCGGGTGACACCAACCAACGCATATGCGGCCAAGGTTCATGAGGCTTACAGCGTTGCATTAGATTGAAATTCAATTAAACTGGAAGGGTTTAGGCGCAGAGTTTTTTTTTTTTTTTTTTTTTTTAAATTATATGGTTTGTCCAAGGGTGAAAAATGTGATAGTTACACCATTGGCGCCGAAGAGCGAAAAGTATAACTTCTCGTCATGAAACTAGTCGCGGCCCGGTTTTGAATCGAATTTTGATTTTTTAAAAATAATATTTATGATGCGTTTATTGTATATTGTTGAAAAGGATAATTTTATGCAATATAATCGTTAAATCAATGATTAATGGACTCATTTTGGGGACTTGTTCTTTTTTTAAAATTCATTTTTCAGAATGTTCTTCCGCAGGTTCATAGAATGAATATTGCATTTTTTTTTCTTTATAACGATAATTAGTCCAACTTAAAGGTGGTGGTCCAGTGAAGACACTGAAGTGTAAAATTGATTTTTCTAAAATAATCAGGGAGGGGACGCAACTTTATCATTTAGTTCAAGTAAAAATGTTTGATAGTACCTCCCTTGTCATATTAAAAATAAATAAATAAATTTAAAAAAAAAATAATTACATTGTCAGACGAAAAAAGGGATCTTATTATTGTTGTGTTAAAAACTTTAGTTATTGAGAAATTGAAATGTGGAATATTGTTTTTAAGAAATACTTTTTCCTTAATACACTAAATATTAGTTTTTTGGGTTTTTTTTTTTTTTGCTGTTACTTTACTAATTTATTAAGTCGACTAGGTACAAGTTGGCAAGTACTAGTACTAGTAAGAGTATGCGCTCTATTACACATAGTACATAGTCGCATTTATGTTTGACAAAAGCGAATACGCCAAGTCCATGTAGATCTATATGGAGATGCAGTATTCAGGCCATTTAAGATTTAATAACGCCATTCAACTTATTTTTAAAAGAAAAGGTTCAAGAAGTACTTATAAATAAATTAATTATTGATTTCGACATTTCACTTCGGTGACATCATGAATGAATCATTGCCTCGTATATTCTTTCCGTGTCAAAGCGCATGCGCTGTCAATCTCCGATTCTCTGGTTCGGGCCTTCACTTATCCAATATGGCGCCCATCACTGAGAAGGAAGACAAGATGGGTAATTTTAAAGAAGAAAACAATGTTGATGACTCAGAAAATTTATGGTTAGTTAAAATTAAACATTTGAAATAATTGATAAATAACAATGCATCCTTTTTGTATCAACATGTTTTTTTTTAGTATTTAGCTCATCATTTTTAGTGAATTGGTCATGTAATAAATTATAAACCGAGACTGAGTCAGTGAGTCAGTAAACTGAAAAATACTGATATTATTTGCAAATAAAATAATTAGGCCTGCTCAATTATGGTGTGAAAATAATATCTTTAAGTACTTTTGGAAACCCCACTAGCTTTATTAACCAAATAAATGTTCAGGCATAATTAATCATTGTAAATTGATGCTCTGTAACTCTGTATCACTGTACTGTGTAAGTGTAAGACTAGCAGTAAACAGTAAGAGTAACTGTAAAACTGTGACCAGTGAGTGACAAGTGTGTAACTGAGTAACACTCAGTAACTGTGTTGCAGTGAGTGACTGAGTCAGTGTGAAGATACCCTGCCTAGTGACTAGTGTAACTGAGTTACTGTGTTGTCTGCACTTGTCTGGCTTGCTTATTTTGCCACCCACTCACTTAAGTCACTTGAGGTTAAGAAGGGTTGATAGTTTTGATGAAATTAAATAATTAAAAGAGTACTTTGACAGTGACAGAAAATGTTCAAGGCCAAAAGAAAGCCCTTATATTATATTTATATTCTTTATAGTTTGCATACCCACTTATAAGACTTATTTAATACAAAAACCAATTTAGGATAAAATAAACTAATTAATTTAGATTTAGGCCTAGCCTAAATAAATAAAACTACTACTGTAAATTAATTATCAAACATGGCGCAATGACTTCTTTTGTTGCCATGACATGTGAGTGTGACTGCTGGTAAAGTAGTGCGAAAACCAGGAATGTTGAGTGAAAGGGTAACAGGGGATTCTAAAGATGGTGGTATTTTTTAAGGTGATGGGGATGAATATTCATAAATTTAAAAATGCTCATAGCATATAGTTCTGCATTTTTATATTTTTAGAATATAGGAGGGGAGGGAGCGCCCTCACTGTTGTTTTTCATTAATTATTCATTAAATGTTAAATTATCTTAGATATACAGACGCTCCTTCTATGCAGAAGATAATTGCGTCCACAGACCATGAGAGATGATCTGTTGGAAAGTGATGCAGAGGTCACAGGCCACGGCTATAGGGGTTCCACACATTACCCCAGCCGCCTAACTATTGTTTATTTAGGTACCCATTCAGAGCTGGGTGACTCGGGGACTCCTCAGGCCCTGGGAACAAATCCTCGCCTTCGCGTGGATACGAACTCGTGACCATCGGTACGACGATCGAGCGTGCGACCACCGTGCCTAGGCCCTCCCCTTATGCCCCCCTCTTTTGTCGTGACAAGATAAGCTCATGAATACAATCCCATCCTTTTCTCAATTAAATTCCTTAGATTCCCCGCAAGAGGAAGTAATAAATTAATAAGAAAACAAATAAGTTTCAAGGGAAGCAACTCTTGTTCCCAGCAACTGGTAGCGTCATGACGTCGTGGTCAAGATTCTTTGGATGAGCCCTACTACTATTAATAGCCTATATGTTGTTGGGAATTGAATACATGATTTTGATCTATTATAAACCTAAAATCTCAACAATTATGCAAATGATATTTTGCAGAATTATACATGCAAATTTTCTAAAAGCACTTAAACAAACCTGTCTCACTTGCATATAGTTAGTGAGATTTCTTGTTCAATCCTAAATTAAGTCATCAGAATCAATGTGCAGAACTGTTTTTAAAATAAAGGAGAGGCGTGTAATGTTTTTAATCTTGCAGGATTTAGCTTTTCTTTTGCATTTTTGGTGGTTATTAAAGCCAGGGGAGTCAAATATTTTTCAAAGAGGGCGATATTTCATGAAGTAAAAATATGTGCATGTCACATTCATATCATTAAAAACTTGACATACGTTTAAAGTGAATACATGGTTTCAAAAGAATATAACTTTTTGTTTATAAGAGTGATATTTTGTGAGGACAATACTAACACTATTTTCAAGACATTTATATTATCCATCATTAGACTTAGACATTGCACAGATTGGATGTATAATATCCACTTTATGAATTAAAAATTTCGATTTCTTACAATAAATAAAATATGTAAAATTTAAGCCAAGCAAAAATATGACAAAAAGGATATAGTGTGACAATTTCTGAATCATTAAGTCTTTTTTAAAGTAATATTTACCTTGGATTTGGTCGAAACATTTGTATAATCATTGGTATTCCTTCATTGGTCATAGCACTTTCTAAACATTCCATCTGGAAACGATGGGTGATATTTAAATTATTTGAAACAGATAAATTTGACAAGATTCCCAGATCCTCTTACGTATATGACAACTGTGCTGGTCCCCAGTGTTTTAACGACTTGTAAATGTCAACACACATGACAATATTGGCAAAGTAATTACATCAAATTATTATAGTAACTGAATTTTAAAACTTATATTTCGAGGAAACAATTGATGGTTAAACACTTTGCTAAAACATGCAATTCATGCTTGCATGGAATACACTATAAAAGCAACTATAAATGTCTTCAAGATTAGAGAGAAGTCAAAAGACATAGGAATTATAGCTACCTAATAACTTTAGTTCAATAAAGAATGTATTGGAGCACCTGATTTCTAAAACTTTTCAAGGTCCTCTAATGTAAAAAAAACACAAATTACAATACAAGGTACCACACTGACTGCACTGGTTTTGAAGTAAATTGTCAAGTTTGCCATCATCAGTAATTTATTGTTTTTGGTTCTGACAGGTTGGCTAGAATAGAATGCCTATAATATGCATTTAAGTTAAGTAGTCATGTTACCATGTCATAACAAGTAATAATGAAAATTGCAAAATCAGGAATGCTATTCAGATTTTCTTAAAAAGTTCATTGACAGATGGCAAGAAAAGTGTATACTATTGCCTTATACCTAGGGGTGTACTGGATGTTAGCTCTGGCAATCCGGAATCCGGGCATTTTAACAATATGGCTCTGGCAAAATTTCACTTGATAAATCTGGCCTAATTTGGCTGGCATAAAATATATATATATATATATATATAACGGCTCCAGCAAATCCGGAATCTGACCATTTTTACAAAACTGCCTCCAGCTCCACCTCCGGCCGTATTTCTTTTCATAAGTCTGGCTGCAGCTGGATTTCAAAAATTTGAATCCAGTTCATCCCTACTTATAGCTTAATTAGCCATATAAACAACAAATGCTGAGTTTATTATGTGAAGCTACTCCAACCCAGTGGCGGCGTTAGGTAAGCGCGGGGCCAAGTGCCAGCAATGACCCCGCGGGGCCAGAGTACTAGTAAAGATCGCTAAGCACCAGTATGCTATGGTATTTAAAAATATGAAATATCTTGATTATTGTGTAATTTTAATACCGCGTGTCACCTTTTTATTAAATTATTACAAGTTCATTATTTTCTCTGGTCTATAAACAACGGTTTATTCTTATCGAAAAATGACGTGCCGGTTACAACGTGATTTAAAATGCAATTTATTGGCAGACATATTGCAAAAGGATTACAAGAGTGCCTCTTTCGTTTCTTTACAAACGTTTACAGCATACGTTCTACCATCCACTCTTTGGTTCTACATGTATAGGCTATTAACCAGGACGAGACATGTTCAGGACCGAAACGCGGGGCCTACCTAAGCGCGGGGCCTGGGGCAGTCGCCCCAGTTGGTCGCCCCAGTTGCCACCCTCAAACGCCGCTCCTGCTCCAACCAATAGTCATGGGGCCGTCCATAAAGTACGTCACGCTCCAGAGTGGGGGAGGGAGTGTAAGAAAGTGTGACAGGGGGAAGGGGGGGGTGTCCTGCCATGTGTGATGTTATTGTGTTTTATGTAAAATTTTAATTATTTTGTTAATTAAAAAATTTATTTTTGTACGAAAGTGTGATGTACTTTAGGGGGGCGGGAGTCCCGAGATTTGTGACAGGGTGAGTTAAAAATGGTCAAAAATAGCGTGATATACTATATGGACGGCACCTAACAAGTATTATTAAAAAATTAACTGATTTATTTTTCCAATTTATAAAAAAAATTGTTTTCTTGTCATTAGGGCTGACATCCTCAGTGAGGTACAGTCAGGATCAGCTTCCAAACTACCAACTACTCGCACTGTCCTTGTTTTAGGTAATTTTGGTAGCTGCTAAGATATTTACTCCAGTTATGAAAATTGTTTGCACTGACATTTTTAGCAGTATACTATTAATGCTTATTAAATTACTAATTAATAATAATAAATTAATAATTTATATAGCGCCATACACCAGTAGGGAACTGGGCTCATAGAGCGTTTCATAGAGATAATAACATATATACACTGCAGGCCTGCCAACCCTCCCGATTTTTTCGGGATTATACAGATTTTTTACCCATGCTTACGAAATCCCGATAAGACCCTTAATCTCCTGATTTTCCGGGAAAAAAAATTCACCATGAAAAATCCGAATGTGAAAAAATTATAAAAAGAAAAAGCCAAAAAAAAAATAAGAAGACGTGGCAAGACAGGAACTGCTTGATTTATATGATGACTTCCTGTTTTTTCTCCCGCACTTCCGTTATTTAAAGGAATCGCTGTTATAGTGTCATTCTTCACAGGATATTCTATCATCCATCCGATTATTGGACTTAAAAATAATTCATTGTGTGGTGCCTATTTCAAAGAGGAAGCTTAACGTGACAACATAGATAAATTTTTGAAAAGATCTGCCGTGGCAACAAATGAGGTCAAATCTGACAATGCTCAAACTCCAACCAAACAAAAAAAAACGTTATGCTCAACGTTTTAGAAAGGAATATACTGAGAAGCATTCGATTCTTAGATCATCATCCCGTGGGGAAACATTTGCATTTTGCAATCTTTGCCAAACCCACTTAAGCATAGAAAGGGGGGGTTATAATGATATTCAAAAACATATCACTACTAAGAAACATGCAGCTAACAGCATTGTCAGTGAAACTACAAACTAATGCACTTTTTGAAAAGCTGAATGAGAAGTCAAGAAAAGTGGTTATAGAGCACCTAAAGTCTTTCTATGTTTTAGCTCTCAAGTATATGAAAGAGAAATTTCCACTAACTGACCCACTCTACCAGCATGCCAAAGGTTAAATATGAATTGGAGAGATAGTGGTACCTTTGCTGACCTTCAATTTTTTTAAAAGAAAATTCCAATGACCTGTTCACTGGACTCCTATGAGGAACAATTCAGGAAGTACCAGATTATGGACCTACCAAAGGAAGTGGTTACCTCAACCAGGGTGGATGAACAGTGGCACTTCCTGAAAAACTTTAAAAATCCAATAACAGACCAAGTGGAGTTAAAGGATTTGGCTACTGCCATGCTTGCAGTGTGCTGCATTCCCCACAGCAATGCAGATGCCGAAAGAATTTTTTCTATTGTCAAGAAAAACTATACAGAGTCAAGGGCCTCTTTGAAAGTGGAGACTCTGTCTAATTTGTTGGTCACCAAAGTTACCAATTGCCATGGCAACTTACATATGTCCAAAGAGTTGTTGGGCAAATGTAAAAAGGCCACAAGAGAAATGTTGTCAAACTGAACACATGCAAGTTGTGTACATATGTAAATAATGATTATTCTGTTCTGTGCATATGTATATATGTACATTTGTAATGATGTTAATATTCATTCTGTGGACTATTACATGAAAATGAAGGTAAATGATTATTTCTTTAACTTTTAATTATTTAACTATTGATAATTAAGTGTATAGATTTAGACCACAGCGCTAATGACTTGCGATCCCGACTTGCGCGCGCACCATCTACAGATTTTTTTTTTGGGCAAGTTGGCAGGTCTGACACTGTAAGTTACACATAAGCTACGTTAATCATTAGAAAAAATGTTGTTTCATTAATTTTGAAAAGATGGTTCTTAAGTGCACTCTTAAAGGAATTGGTAGTTGGTTTACCATGATACAATGGTAGTAAATTCCATTGTTTGGCTGCACACTAAGAGAAAGACCTTTAGCTAAATGTATCTACATTATCTGAAAGATTTTTTAAGAAATTATATTTCCTTTGTGTATTTTTTAAAAAAGTATTTTTATTTAACATTTTTAAAAAAAGTGTAATGTAATAGTAATACTTAGTAAAAATATTTAACATATGAAATACTCATTTTTATATAATCATGCTTTATTTTTTTTTAAGGTGATAATGAATCTGGGAAAACTACTTTGATAGCAAAACTCCAAGGTCTAGAAGAACCCAAAAAAGGATCAGGCCTGGAATATTATTATATTGATGTGAAAGACGAGTACCGAGATGGTAAGCATCTTAAAACTGAATTGCATAGAAATCACACTTGCATAAAAAAAAAAAAAATCCAAGTTTAGTTATGATAGGATTTGTATTTAATTATGAGGCTCTACCCTGCTAAACTGACCCACCCCAGTGAGATAACACCAAATGTATAGAACAACCGTTGAAAATGATTTATTACTTATTGATCCAACATGAGAAGATGATTGAAAAGTTTGTTGATGCCATATAATTCACAGTAAGCAGGGAGATCTGCAAATCACCTTTCTAAACATTAAATACTATCATGTATTGCCTTATGAGAAAGAACAGCTTCCTCCAGTTAGCTTCAAATGTTTGTTGGTACTATTTGTAACTAGCAACCAATATACCATAAGTGCTAATAATTTTTTTTATGGTGCCACATTTAGTACTAGTAGTGACAAAGACGTTCAGATTTCATTGGCATTCATTAAGCTGGGGTTTGTATTATGCAACATCCACTATTATCCTTAATATTTATTCTGAATTTATGAGAAGCAATTGGAAGCACATTACAAGTATTAATTGGTGTTTGCAATGTTAATTACATTTACAATGCTTAAAAAGTTTAGGGCACTTCTGAACTTTCTTTAAAGCATTGAACCTAATCAGTAAATTAATTAATCCAAAAAAGATTTGTTTAGATTAGGGCTGTTATCGATTAAATTTAATTTAATCGTTAACTTTTGAAAAATTACCGATTAATTAATCGATAAATTGTTAGAGCTAAAAATAAAGATTATGACGTCATTAAACTGAAAATTTCAAGGGAAGTAATAAAAACATGCAATTGACTTTTTTTTGTTTTATTTAGTTATTTTTAAGGCAATAGCAATAACAATAAGTTAAATCACGTATTTAAGTTTAGGCACTTGGATGACAATTTCAAATTAATTTTAAAAATATAAAAGTAATACATCTTCTTATTTCAAGTGATTCAAAATTTATGATTTTCTTAAGACCTCATAATTACTTTTTTCCACTAAGTTGTTTTCCTAAAATTTTGTGCCTTTTTAGGGCATTTAAAAAAAAAATAACCATAACTTAAGAATTTAATTTAAGAAATTATAATAGTGTTAGATGATATTTTTAAATATAAGTAGTTCTATATAATGTCAATGAATTTAAAATTTCGTTATTGTTTATTAAGTAAAAAGATATGGTGTTTTTTTATCATTGACCATATAAAACAGGTTATTATAAAGTGAAAATTATTAAAAATCGAAAAGAAAAAAAAATCAAACATTTATTTTAATTGCTTTTTTATCGATTAAAATAATTTTAATCGGTAAAAATTTTTTACCGATTAATCGAGAAATTAATCGGTAATTTCAGCAGCCCTAGTTTAGATATATTGGACGATGTCTTAAAGTTTTTTCAAATAGTGGTTTTTATATAAAAATTTAAATAAACAAATATTTACAAAAGTTTTCAATAATTTTTTTAATGTGTTTTCATTTATAACATAATTTCAAAATTACTCATTTCATTAAGCATATCCTTAAAATTATTAATTTGTTTCAGAACAAGCTAGACTTAATGTATGGGTTTTAGATGGTGATCCACATCATACAGGACTCCTTAAATATGCCCTGAAGGAGGATACTTTCAGTGATACACTAGTCATGTTAGTAGTGTCTATGGCTCAGCCTTGGGCTCTAATTGAGACACTCAATAAATGGTCAGATGTACTTAGGGATCATGTGGACAAATTGAGAATCCCTTCAGATAAGATGCAGGAATATGAGCAAAGTTGTAAGTAAAAAATAATGTAACTTGTATTTTTTATTTTGTATGCTAAACATTTTTCTCATCTCATTTACCTTATTGTTTTCCTATATTCGAAATTTAGTCATGTTCTTTATTACCCATTAATTTCCCTTTCTCCTTGCCTGTGACAATATTTACAATCAGATATTGATTTTACTAACTTAATGCAACAGTTTGGAGGTTGTGAAATGTTTTAAGTGCCTTGGTCAATACATTGTAACACATGCTCACAGCTCTATTACTTGTTTATGGCGTATTCATTTTTTTTACCTGTCACTTTCATTTAGTCCAGATTTAGTATATCATAAAGATGAATGACCAGAAAAATAGGTTCAGAGCCTCATTTATTTTTCTATTCTGCTGGTTTTAAAAAAAACATACATTTTTAAGTTGCGGAGGGGGTGGGGGACATACCTTTGACTAGTAGTAACTATTTTGAAAAAAGGATCCAAACTCACATATTATACAATAAAGATTACTTTCATTTACTCAGTAATTGAATGATTTGAGTGAGTCATAAGAGGTAAAGCCAACCCAGGTGTTGCTGAAAAGTTTCATTGACTTTTTTTTCCCCCTTTTCAGTGGTCAGAGTGTATCAAGCTTATACAGAACCTGGAGATGGTCCAATAGCCACACAGGCCCCTCCTAGAGGGGATATAAATCCATTGCATCCTCCTGCTGCAGGTTCAGAGGAGGAACATGTTCTACCTTTAGGGGAGCTAACACTCTCCAGAAACTTTGGAATTCCTATAGTAGTTGTAGTTACCAAGGTATGCTGGTAATAATAAACGTAGGACTTATGTCCAAAATTAATATTTCTTTTCCAAGTGAAATTCACTTAATTTACTGCAATGAAAAGTATTTAAAATGTTTTTAAATTTCCTGTACAACTTATTTGATTTTTTTTTTTTGCTTCAACAGAGTGATGCAATCTCTATGTTGGAAAAGGAGTTAGACTTTAAAGATGAACATCTAGATTTTATTCAACAGCACATAAGGAAATTTTGTTTAAAGCGTATCCTTCATTAAGTTGGTTTATTGCAATACTGTTACTTACTTTATTATTATAACTAGATTGTGCCAGGCGCCGTGGCGCCTGCGGCGCCCCCGTTTTTTGGGCGCCTACGGCGCCAACCTTTTTTTTAAAGACCAACTAACTTGTCCTTTTTTGATAGATTGTGCCGGGCGCCGTGGCGCCTGCGGCGCCCCCTTTTTTTGGGCGCCTACGGCGCCAACCTTTTTTTTAAAGACCAACTAACTTGTCCTTTTTTGATAAATACGAATTATTAAACTTTATGAAATGTACGCAAAGTATTTATTTAATAATAATAATAGGGGTTGTATTTTGCGCACCGATGCACACCAAACAATGACGTCATCCTATTAAATATTTTTACAGTGCTCATCAAAACACGATTTTTCAACTAAACTAACTGCTGTAGACTGTGGTACATCTCTTGCGTTACGCGTTACGTTACAAACATACCCACACCACTGGGCTATTATATATATAATTACTATTACATTTTTTGTAATGATGAATATGCAATTATAAAAACTTACTTCAATAGGTTTTTTAAAAAATACTTATTGTGAGTTATAATCTTTATATCACAGCATTTTTAAAAAGAATTATTAGTTACTTCTATTTCATTTTACAATTCTTTAACCCATTTTACAAGATGGTGCTGCAATGTTTTACACTTCTGTCAAAGATGAGAGAAATTGTGATTTGTTGTACAGATATTTGGTTCACAGGATATATGGCTTTCCCTTCACATCACCTGCATTGGTTGTGGATAAAGATTCTGTATTTGTGTAAGTTACCACCTTTTAACCAATATTAGGCAAAGTTTTTTGTTGTTTCTTTTTTAATTAAAATTTTAGTAGTTGTGCTTTGTATTTTTATAAGCTTTTTTTTTTAAATGTAGTGTCTTCTATGCCAGTTTTTTCAGGAATTTCATTACTACTGTTTGTATGTGAAATTGTGTTTAATAAGCCACAAAGATATATTCATTTTTTAAAAATACATTTTTTGCTTGTCCAGGGCACCTAGCCACTGAAGCGTCAGGGCCAGGGTAGAGTCTTAGATATCTATTAAAAAAAGAATGATTTGAAAATTATTTATATTATAAAAAATGTTCAAAATTTGATAATTTTTTGGTAATTCATATATGTTGTCTTGATTGACTACTCATTTCCAATACAATTTATTCTCTTCTATTTACCTATAAATTGTATCGTCCTTTATTTCACCAATTTTACTCATATCCACTACAGACCATCAGGTTGGGACAATGAGAAAAAGATTAGCATACTATATGAAAATATGACCTCAATGAAACCAGATGATCCTTTCGAAGATGTCATCAATAAACCTTCTACTAGAAAGGTACTGGATATTATATATTTTAAAGATTATAGTCTTTCAAAAATTGTTAAATTATCTAGATTTTTATTAAGCTTAACTTAAGCTACCTGACTTGTTATATTCATTTTTTTTTTGGTATTGTTTTACTTTTTCCCAGCATAGTGCGAATGACTGTTGGATAAATGGTGCGAAGAAAATATAAATATGTTGAAATATAAATTAGGGTTGTTAGCGGTTAATTGGTTAGCCGGTCCTCAGATTAGGACCGGTCATCTTTATTCAGGACCGCATATTATAAATAAGAAAAAAAAACTAGCGGTAACGTAGTGAAAAAACAACACAAGCCGTAACGCGCCTCTCACTCTCGCTTTGTCACAGTGAGTAAAAGCGATACCACGATCCAGCTGACAAGTAGGTAGGCATTCAAGCCTTCAGTCTCCTAGCTGTAAGCGTGCGTACATGACTGACGCGGTATAGCCTTGCTTCACTGAAGTTCACAACTAATAGTAATAGCTACTGCTAAGGAATGATTTTTTTTTTTTTTATTTTAATTTGCTTAGTTGTCGAGGCACTGTGACTGTATGAGAGCTAACACAGTGCGCGTTTGATGTCAACAACGGTCAAGGCCGATGCTGTTTCTATTTATATTAATTATAGTCTGTTTCTTATAACGACAAAGAAAGCTATAAAAGCATATGACCCCGCGACCTATCTGCATTTTCTGATCACCGGTTTATAGTCTGTTTCAGGCATTAAAAAAACGTATCGATGCACGCCGCTTAGTGAAGTACATGTACCTATATTACGATAGGTATTTGAAAGACGTAGCAAAGATACGGGGCGTTTAATCGGCCCACAAATTCGAGATCGGTCTTTTAGTGACAGTTTTCCTGCTAATCAAAGGCATTTGATTACCACATTAATAGTACGGCGAGTGTGGCTCAAACCTTATTTGAACAGAAAAAACAGGGAGGGGAAACGTGTGCGCCGCAAATTCAATTATTCTGGCGAGTTGACGATTAAAAAATAATATGGTTTTTTAATAAATTCCATTTTATCATCATTTACTCCGTAGCTTTATAATTTTATTATTATTATTAATTTTAATATGCAATTTGACTGAGCTGACCGGCATCACACACAAGAGAGGTAAACATGACGTCACAACGGAAGGGGCGAGGCGTTGTTTTTTAAACTAATGAAAAATACCTCGCTAACTTTAACGAACAATTGAACCGGTCCTCTTATTTAGACCGGTGAACGAGTCCTCAAAATAAAATATTAAAAAAGACAAGTAACCATCACTGTTAAATTAATTCTTTGGAATTTTTTTTTTAAATGCGTTGAATTGAGGGCAATGCGGAAAGAGCTGAACGCAAGCGGGGGAAGCGGGCTTTGATGCCATCAGACGATGCCAGGCGAAAACATTCTATTGTTAGTTCTCCAAACATAAGAGATAGAAGGACGAGCGGTTAACCGATTAACTGGTTTTTTGAACGGTTAGCTTGTCCTAAAAAACGAGCGGTCTTAACAACCTTAATATAAATAGCCCTTCAAAGTCTAAAAAATGACATAACCAAATTTTACCCTTTTTTCAGTAATGTCAATATCTTAAAAAATATTTTTAGCTGATGTCTGTATACTGTTGTCACATTATCTCTTAGTATTGAAGTTTTGTTCTTTGTGTTTTTGTAGGTTGTCCAGCGAGATGCTGAGATCACTGCAGAAGATGAACAATCGTTCCTTACAAAACAACAGTTACAGATTAATAAACAGCCCGTGCCAGGCACGTCACCCGCTCCAGCTGTAAGTTTTGTTGCTATTTGGTGTGACATAGAATTATGCTTTATTAATAGTTTTCTGTAAACTTCTGCCTCAGTTCCGTAAGGATTTCCTGTTGCTGAAAATATATTTATAATATTATTGTCAAACTGACTTCATTTTTTAAGATAAGAATGGTTATTCACGTATCCAAAATCCTTGTCTTGGGTTTAATTCTATTTTTACCTGTAGCTAAGTTCTATTTTTTTTACAAAAAAGTATAGCAAAATCATATCTTTTAAAAAATAAGCAGAAAAACTACCACAAAACTTCGCTGCTAACCAATCGAAAACACTAGCGAAGGCAACCGCCATAATTTCTGGAAGTCACATGAAGCTTCTCTCACTAATTAAAGAGTCTATGATTTCATTACTTTTGGAATAGAGGCAAGGCGTGTACTACAGCGCTTTGTCAAATTAACTTTCAAGCCCCCTGGATATGAAATTTAAAATATTGCGTAAAATGCATTTATATTATTATTGTCATACTGACTTCATTTTTTAAGGATAAGAATGGTTATTTTATGCATCCAAAACACTGTCTTGAGTTTAATACTATTTTTACCTGTAGTTTAGTACTATTATTTTTATAATTACTCATAAAGCCCCAAAGCACTGTAATTTGCTCCTGTCCGCTATTACCAAAGCGTAGTAAAACGTCCCTAGATACCACTCTCATTAGAAATGAGATCACGGAAAGTAAAAGCTTTTCAATGCTTGAAAAATGATGTAGTCGACTTCTGGCAATGGCGGCCGTTGCCCGCACTAGTGTTATCGCTTTATGCACAAATTTTTTTGGTAGTTTTTACTAAGCTTGTTAACGGTTAACCGGCTAACTGGTTAACCGGTCCTCAGACCAGGACAGGTCATCTTTATTCAGGACCGTAGGACCGTGTAACCCAAAAAAAAAACAAAAAAACCTAGCGTTAACGTAGTGAAAAAAACTAGTGAAAAAACAACACAAGCGGTAACGCGCCTCTCCCTCTCGCTTTGTCGCGGTGAGTAAAAGCGATACCAAGATCCAGCTGGTTAGTTGTCGAGCCACTGTGACTGTACGAGAGCTAACTCATTGCGCGCTTGATGTCAACACTCGGCGTACTTTTACTACTATTAATGTCGTAATCAAATGCCTTTGACTAGCAGGAAAACTGTCACTAAAAGACCGAACTCGAATTTGTGGGCCGATTAATCGCCCGGTATCTTTGCTACGTCTTTCAAATACCTCTCGTAATATAGGTACATGTACTTCACTAAGCGGCCGGTCATCTTTATTCAGGACCGTAGGACCGTTTAACCCAAAAGAAAACAACAACAACAAAAAAAACCTAGCGATAACGTAGTGAAAAAAACAACACAAGTGGTAACGCGCCTCTCCCTCTCGCTTTGTCGCGGTGAGTAAACGCGATACCAAGATCCAGCTGGTTAGTTGTCGAGCCACTGTGACTGTACGAGAGCTAACACATTGCGCGTTTGATGTCAACAACGGTCAAGGCCGAGGCTGTTTCTATTTATATAAATTATAGTCTGTTTCTTATAAAGACAAAGAAAGCTATAAAAGCATATGACCCCGTGACCTATCCGCATTTTCTGATCACCCGTTTACAGTCTGTTTCAGTTCAGGCATTCAAAAACTTATCGGCGCACGCTACTTAGTGAAGTACATGTACCTATATTACGAGAGGTATTTGAAAGACGTAGCAAAGATACCGGGCGATTAATCGGCCCACAAATTCGAGTTCGGTCTTTTAGTGACAGTTTTCCTGCTAGTCAAAGGCATTTGATTACCACATTAATAGTAGTAATAGTACGCCGAGTGTAGCTCAAACCCTATTTGAACAGAAAAAAACGGGGAGGGTGAACGTGTGTGTCGCAAATAGGGCTGTCAATTTTTTGAAAAATGCTGCCCGGGTACCCGTCCAAATTTCGAACGGGTACCCGGGTTACCCGTTCAAAACATCGCATAATTTTCACCACCATACAGCTATATTATGCAACCTAGCCACCTTCCATGCCCCTTATTTCTCAGTGACCACACGGCCGACGTCTCAAAGTGACGTCACGTGATTTTGGCTGATTTATACCCCCTCCCCCCCTCCCGCCGCTGTCACAAAAAGTTAGAACCCCATTAGAACAAAGATTTCCAGCCGCCGCCCCACTCCCACATAATAGCTGTACCTCGTTTTTGAAAATGAGCATTTGTGAAATAACTTTATTGTCACTTAAGTTTGTATTTAATGTGAAGTTGAACTCTATTAAATCGATACACGTGTAAATCCATGTAAATCGTCAGTAAATAAATTTTAGGCGTTCAAGTTTTTAAGTGGAATTTTCATTTTAAGTTGCACGTTTTGATATAATGTCACATTTCTAAAACACACCCCCCCTTCGTCACAAATGTATGATCGCCTCCTCCGTAGGTGCAAAACGTCATTTTATTTTATTAGACTGTTAGTAACTAATTTATTGACTTTTTAAAAAAGTACAAATTTTTGTGTATTTAAAAAAAAATAAAAATGAGGCACCCGTGGGAACGAACACGCAAAACACAATCGAATGGGGGGGGGGAGAGAAACAACGTCTACATACGGAAATTCTATGTCGGCGTATTTCAAAGTATCTTTAATGTTTAAAGCAGGGATGTTTTTATTAACAATATCAAGCACGGCCTCATTCATCTCTGTGCAGTCCCGCCCCACTGCCGACGACTTACCCATTTGAAATTGTTAGTGACTGATTAATTTATTAACTTTAAATACAGACAACCTTGTACATCGGTTTTTCTAGGTCAACACGTGTTAGTTCCCACAAGAAGCAGAAGCGAATGCAAGGGGTGTGGGTTATATGAATGAAGGGGGGAGAAGGGGTAGATAAACAACATTAGCTAGTCTCAATCGGCGTATTTCAAAGCGAAGTTACTGTCACAGAAGGGATTTTTTTACTAACAAACGCCGCTTTTATCTCTAACATCATTATTTATTTTCCTTATCTAGATCTATATGATTCTCTTTTAAAGCGCCAAAACCTTTTTGTGTTTGCGTTTTCTGTTTCACGTTGAGAGAAAAAGATGTATCAAAATACATTTCCCGTTGACAGATATTTCTCCTTAGATGTAATTTACTGCATTTATTTCAAACATTTTCATTTGAAAAATTATTTCGCAAAAAAAAAAAAAAAAAGCCGATTGGGAGCCGAAGTTTGGCCTCCGTTATTATAGACGTTAAAGTTACATTTTCACGGGTACCCGGGCGGAATTTTACTACCCGGGTAATCTGATGGCAACGGGTACCCGGGACCCGGGTACCCGTTGACAGGTCTAGTCGCAAAATTCAATTATTCTGGCGAGTTGACGATCGAAAAATAATGTTATTTTAAATCAAATCCATTCTATCATAGTTTATTCCGTAGCTTTATAATTTTATTATATTATTAATTTTAATACGCGAGTTGATCGGCATCACACACAAGAGAGGTAAACATGACGTCACAACGGACCGGGCGAGGCGTTGGTTTTTGAAACTAATGAAAAAACCTTGCTAACTTTAACGAACGATTGAACCTGTCCTCTTATTTAGACCGGTGAACTACGAGTACCCAAAATAAAATATAAAATAGACAATTAACCATCACTGTTTAGTTAATTTTTTGGATTAAAAAAAAATGCTTTGAATTGAGGGCAATGCGGAAAGAGCTGAACGCAAGCAGGGGGAAGCAGGCTTTGATGCCATCAGATGATGCCAGGCGACAACATTCTTTTGTTAGTTCTCATATGGGTCTCAAAACATTAGGGATATAAGGACGAGCGGTTAACCGGTCTTTTTTTGAACGGTTTGCCGGTCCTCAAAAACGAGCGGTCTTAACAACCTTAGTTTTTATGTTGTTTGCGACTTTGAGAGTTAATACATCATCTTTCAAGCATTTAAGAGTTTTTACTTTTCTGTGATTTTGTTTCTAAAGAGAATTCTATTGAGGCGCGCTTTACTGCGCTTCAGTAATAGAGGCTAGGCACGCATTACCACGCTTTGGGGCTTTAAGAGTTAAATGTTAAAGCCTTTTTGAAAATTTTGAAGAATCTGTCCAAATTTTTATGAGGTTGAAGCTGTTAATTTTTATATTTATTTAAAATTTCTGAAAATTGTGCATATTTCAGGAACAACAACCTGTTCCTAGGCAACCCAGACCTCAAGTTCATAAAACGCCAGAGAGAACACCCACCCCTGCCAATGCTGGAACACCTATTCGAGGAAAAGTATATCATAAATATATCATTAGCTTGTATAAAATTTATTTATTGTAGTCATAATTAACTAGATATGATATTTTGGAATTGACTGTTCAATTGCATAATATCAAAGCTGTTGATCGCTTCAACTACTTCAGTCTCAGGGTCCCATCATTATTGATGAAGGGAGCCTGTGCATTTCAAAAGGCAGTATGACAGTGTTTGAAATTTAAGGGACATTCTATCCAAACAAGTATTCTGATCAGTTGTGATCCCCACTCTAATGTCTGCATGTGAAACTTGGACAGTTAAGGCCAAAGTCTGATGCAGTTCCAATTATGCTTGGAGGGGCTTGTCACACACATGCCAGACCAACCGAGAGAGGTCCATCCATGACAGTGTTTCTAAAACTTTTTTGGCTAACGACACACTAACAATATTTGAGAATTTTCGGGACACACAGAAATAATTTTATCTTATTTTATTGGTAAGATAAAATTTTTTACATATTACTGTCATGTATATTACTGTTATATATATCAGTGTGATGGACTTTTAATCTTTGAGTAGATTTTATTAAAAACTTTTCCATGGCTAAATTGAAAAGTTTATTTCTGAAAAAAAAAAATCAATTCATGCAAATGTTATGAACTTACTTCAAAATTCTAAACGAGAACCAACAAAACTTGCATTTTTTAAAAAATATTCCTTTTATAATGTTAATAGTGTAGCTTTGTGATTTTTGGCAGATCCTTGGGGAGGTTGACATGGAGGTGAAACGTGGAGTGAATGAACCTGGTTACTGTTAGACCCTCACATTAATACTTTAATTCTAATTGCAATTGATCTCACTGGAAGTTTATGAACTAATGATTAGTATTCATTTTAGTAATTTTCATCATCAAAATACACTTCTGGCAACAGTTCACAGGAACTGGGATGCAGTAATTAATTATTATTTTATCAGATAAACTAATTAAACCAGCATTTTAAGCCATTTAGGATAAAATTATATTTATACTTGCTTAAAATGCCGGCTTAGCCTACTTTAGAGTAATGCTTTAAAGTTCAATCTCTTACGGAATGAAAAATGCCAAGCCAAGCTAGAAAGAATGAAAAATGAAAATGCCGTACCCAAATGACAACCAAATCTAATGTCAAGCCCCACATGATTACTGATTATATTGTTTATTTATTTAACAAACATTTTGTTTTGCATTCTTTTAAAATGTCTTAATAACTTCAGGGCTCAGAACCCTAGAAATTTGAAATATTTTTACTAAATCTCACGACACACAGTTTGAAAAACACTGATCTATGACATGCTAAAAATGCACAGTGAGCCAGCTGAGGTCAAAAAAGATTTACAAGGATAAGCTTTAAACCGTACTCAAAATGCTTAACTTAAAGCACGACACGTAGGTAGTAGCAGCAACAGCCAGGGTTACATAACATACTAATCAAATAAACAAAAGCCTGCCAACTCCAGAAGGCAAGCTAGGAAAGACAATGCCCTTAACCCTCCAAGTGAATCCCAACCATTTCTTGTCCAATTTTTGAGTGTACTGTTTAGCTAAGGATTGGTCTCATCGTTCATCCGCGAACTGCCACAGCCCAAAATCCATGGGATGTACACAGTGGGATGTCAAACACATTGGTCACACAAACAACAAAGATAATTTACCAGATGGTTTTTCAAAAATGTAAATTTTTTCATATATTTAAATAAATGTAAATCAAAATAACTTTCATTTTTTCATTGGAATTAATTAAAATTGTCCTATTCACTTCATAACTATTTTGTTTGCTCTGTCATTGGCAGGATGGCAAGCCGCAAGCAGGGAACACAACAGAAGGAATGTTAGCCAACTTTTTCAACAGTCTTCTCAGTAAAACACCAGGACAAGCAGGTCCAAGTATGTTCCTTAGTTTATTTCCATTTTTGTTGTTCTCATTCCTGTCACAGCTTTCATCATGTTTTCTTTTTATTGTTGTTGCCTGCGCTGATTTTTTTACCATGAGTCATCTGTTCACAATATAGGAACTTCTTTCACAGTTCAGCAGTTTCTTTTCCTTACTATATTACTTTTTTTTCTTCTCTTTTTTTCAATGTCTTACTTTGATGTAGTTTTGGGAATGTGGGACAGATAGAAAAAGCATGTCTTTTAAAATCCTGTAGAAATTAACACTGTATCATTGATCTCTCCAAACATTTAGCATCATTGAGTGGAGCAGAGCATATTGGTAGGACTTGATTTTTTTCCCCTCTGTAGTAGAACAAATAGAGTTTAATTATTGTAAACAATTGTATATTGATTGAAAATATTTTTGTTTGTGGCTGTTATTGATGTGAAGAATTTTAAAACAATTACAGTTAATGTTTTTTCACTCTCTCTTTCTTTTGTGCTTTTAAGGTTTTTTTTCTAAATGTGAATTGATTTTTTTGAGTTGAGGGTTCTAATTATTTGCTATTGATGTGTTCTTTTCATTTCATGTAAGATTATTGTTGTTACTTTGTCATTTTATTTTTACTTTTTTTTTTGTTTCCTGTTATTTGAGTCACCTAGTACATTAACACTGCATGGCAATTATATGTTATTCCAGACAAAGCTGCTGTGACCAGAGATGCTGCAGCTGAACTTGAGCGCATGACAAGGGGCAAGAAGACCATAGACTCCAACAATACATCAACAGATTCCCAGGGATCACCCTCTTGATGACCTCATCCACAGCCAATGTTCTTACTTACAAGCCAACACCCATATCAGATGCTGGGCTAGAATTCCTTTCTTCAGTTAGTACATGGCTATAGTTGGATCTCCGGCCAAAGATTCGTTCATGCTAATAAATATTTTTACTTCAATCATTTATTTATTTTTTTTAAAAACAATGTTAAACACCTCTTGATACCTTTGTTTGATAGGTTACTTAAAAATTATTTTAGTTGCTTCTTGATTTGATTAGCTGACATGCCTTTCATTCTAAACACATTTAAAAAATAATAAGTACGGTACCAAGATAGAATAAAAAAGTTAAATTTTGTCTCAAGCTTGTAATGAAAATGATCCAACTTAAAGTGTTATTTATGTGGTGCCATAGGCATTGGTCTAATGAATGAAAACTAATAACTAGTGGCTGGCTGGGACAGCACTCTATGAACAGGTTTCTTCAAACAGTGGGTTTGATGAAGAAAAGGGGGTGAGGAGCAGGGGGTTCTTTTAGCAAAATAATACAGAAGAAATTACTCTTGTCATTTGCATTGATGTGTAAAATCTTTATAGTTAACTTAGCATTCAAGCAATTAAATAATTGTATAAATAATGGTTTTTTATTAGTTTCTTTTGTAGATTTCTACTTTTTAATAATAGCATTCTAGTTTAATTAACCATTTTCATTTATATAATTGACATGGTTATGTTATGTTAGTTTGATTTTTTTAATACTACTTCATGAAATTGTTAGCTCAGTTTTTTAAAAATCGTGTCCATTAATAATGAAAATTAGTGAAACATTTAAATTATTTTGTGCCATTTTCTTTTGACACCATATTGGATTAAAAGTTGATATTAAATTAAAAATTTTTAATTCCCCTTTGGAAAATTCCTGCCTGGTTGTTTTAAATATAATTCAAGTATCCCTGCATTTATTTGGGTCGGGTATAGCAACATTCACTTTTGGACCTCTAGGACATTTCATGTGGTCAAGGTACCATTTATTTAGAAAATATCACCTGATAGCAATTTTGCATTCATTTTTCACTTGTTTATGATAAGGCCTTGAAGAATAAACCAGCAGTTGTAGATGTTTGTTCTTTCAGTGATGCTCCGGAAATTGATAAAACTAATTTTAAGGGGCTCGGTCTTCCTTACAGTCTCTCACCTGCATTATTATTGTGTAACCATGGCAACCACTTGACTTGAATACAGCTTTGTTTGTTATTAGTAGTTTTATAATAAAAAAAAAATATTCCTCAAACTCTTTTTTCTTCACTTTTGGTATTTATGGTCTTTCATGTCCTTCGCATCCCCCCCCCCCCCTTATCTCTTTCCCCTTCACTGCCAAGCTTTGGTGGAGGTGGTTGGGGCATTATTCCAGTTATAACCTCACAGGTTTATTTTCACAACCCTGTTTGTTCATTCATTCATTAATTTATGTGTATTTGTATTGTGGATGCTGGATGGGATTTTGTAAAGTATGGAAAGCTGATTAGTGTAACTGGAGTGTCACATGTAAATAGCGTGATTTTTCGTGACTTTGTCTTCGTTATATTAGCTAACAGTTGAGTGAATCACCAATGATTAATGATTGTCTTTATAACTGTAAGGCCAACAATGATTTATTTGATATCTATTACAGTTGCCTGACCAAATGGGAATACTAACTAAGCTTTGTTTTTGTTTTAAAGTTAATTTTCTGCATGATGTGAAGGAGATTTCGATCAAGGAAAATTAAGTCTCTTTTGATGTAACAATAATGTTATGACCCAAAACTTTTCTAGCTTTCAAGCCAAGATATATTGCTTTTATAGTCTTACAGTAATATCTTAATGCTAAAGTTGTGTTTAAAAATGTGAAAATCGGATAGTGGAAAACAAGGGAGGAAAGTTTAAATAAAACTTTTAAAATGTGATTAATTTCAAGATATCTCTTTTTTGTGTAGGCTACTTAAATAAAAGGAATCTAGTCATTTTCTCATCACATGAAACATATATTCAAGGTAGATTATGTTAAATCACAATCCATCGTCAGTGTAGTGTATAATAACCTTCATATTTTATAATAAAAAATGATTAAGATTCCAGTAATACTTTTTCTATACACATCCCCCTGCTGTTTAAGTAATCTAAAAGTATAAGTTCTCATATAAATGTTTTGTGTCGGTTAAGTTTAAAATATATTCATCATAGAAAATATTCTTTTTCTTAAGTGTATTTTTAAAAAGGTGAATTTTAAAAAGAAAGCCATTAGTTCAAACTACGGAAATTACTTATATGTATATAATGAAACCCAGAATGGAATACTGCACTGAGTCTTTTGACATTCACAACTGATCTGAGTTGAAGCTTTTAATAATATGCACATGTGGGCTACTAGTTAATATTTCAAAAGTTGTGTAGTTTTGAAAATGTTGTAAAGTGTGATATTTAAATACCAATCAGGAATTTTACTAGGAAACTACTGGCAGGATAAAATATTTCAACTCTTCAATTTACTCCCACTTCTACTGCTTTATGTACCCCAACATTAAGGCTTCAGACCACTGAGCTCCCTGCTTCACGTACTTGAACTCAGCATTCCTGTACAGAGAAGCTCTTGTTTTGAGCCACTAGCCTGCCATCAGTTAGCATGAAATCCCATGACATACAAACTGGTGGACAATCATAATGAGCTTCTTGTGTCAAAGTGTATCACTTCCATCCATCTATATGTGCATCCTAAGCATTGCTAATGTACAAAATTGCCAAAAAAAAACCCATTTATACATTATTCTGCAGTCTGTCTTGTATGGATTTTTAATTTAAAAAGTAACATATTTTGCAATGAAGCTTCACAAACTGTGATTTTTTTTTTTTTACTTTTATTCAATTTGTCACACTCAAATATGGGCCCCTAAAACTGAATAGATTTCTCTTAAGAAAAAAACTTGAAAAGTGTCTACAGAACTGTAATAATAATACAAGGACAATGTGACAACTTTTTTTTTTATAGTTGTTGTTTTGTCATAGTTATCTTCTTGTTGTTGATGTTGAATCTAATGTGAACATAATCTTGGCTAATGTGTACATTCAGTTATTCTTGTGTACCATATTGTGATTGTGAAAACTTTAACATATTGTGCTTATTTTAATTCTCTCTGAGCTGTAAAAAACATGAGTACAAAGTAATATATTATCTTAAGACATGTATGAATAATGAACTGTATACTTAGCATTTAGGAATGTATGTATGTAGCTTTTAATAGTTCCCATCATGCTGTTTGTGCGAGTCTGGTATGGTTTCTTGGATACCAAAATTTAGTTCTCATTATGGGTCCGTGTAAAACATGCTTACATAGTCATGTGTTTTTTTCTTTCTGCGAGATTATTGTATGCATGGTGAAATCTGGTTGCTCAGACTTGGATTGGTTGAGTTGCAGACATTGAGTTGTAGATTTGAAGTTTCAAGTGAGTCTAATTTTATCATGAATTTAGACAAGTTGTAAACGCTTTTATTTTCCACTGTTATAAACATATACTGGCTGTTATTTTAATTATTGGGTATGTATGAAGCTTTCCCTATAAAAACTCTGACTAGGGGAAGAAATTATTTCTTCTCTTTTTCTTCTGTTCCCTCCAAAATGTCTGAGATTTATGGTTAAGAGTATCAACAGGATGATTTTAAGTAGTTTGAAATCTTGAATACAAACTCCAATTCTTACATACTACTGCCATCTCAGATTATGAGAACTCATAATGAATTTGTTTGTCTATAAAAAATAAGTGAGTTTTCTTAAAGAAATATATTCACTTTCAAGAGTCATGTGTACAAAAATATTAATAAAAAGCCAGTTAATTTTTTAGGTCATCCATTGAATGAGTTTGCTTGACTTCAATTTATTCTGTGCTTCTTTTTCAATATTTTCTTAGCACTCCATTTTTTAAAATGTCCTTACAACTTTATTGGCTAAAGCTAGATTGGAGCAGGAAAAGAACCTTGTTGATGCTCCATTCCCAAGTGGACTACACGATCTATGACTTAGACCCTCAAATATTTTCAATAAGCTGCTGCTCTGTTTCAGGAACCAATCTGTTTGACTTGACAAGATTAAGTCAAAGATAAAAATTTATAATGAAATGTTTGACATGAGTTTTCAAGGTTCCAATAAATGTGTAAAAATGTGTCTTGTAGTGGAACTGTAAACCTTGTTACAGTAAAAATATTAGCGTCTCGCCCTCATTTATCTTAACTAATTTGAATTTTAATGTGTAAATTCAAGGACTTTTTCTTCAACGCCCGTTTCTACCTGAGGTGCATCAGATTTCTTAAATGAGTACACCCAGTTTAGTGAAAAATGTTTAGTGTTGATGTCATTGTTGCCATGCAAGCTCTGTTGCATCTTTTTTTAACCCTTATCTCTAACTTTATAAAGTAATTGATTTTAATTTTAAAAATTGTATTAAAATTAAAGACTCAGTTTTCATTTTGTTTCATTAAGACAGAAGTAGATAATTAATTTTTAATGAAATTTTGACAAGAATCTTATAAACCTTGGTATTTTTTTATGGATGGTCTGCTAAATTGTGTTGAGATTCAAATCAAAACAGGTATTATCATGGCCCAAGTAAGAACCAGAATATAATTATTTCAAAGCTTATGAGTTTTAAAAATAAATTTTGATTTGTCCAGCTGTTAGGGAAAAGAAGGATGTAACAAATTTTCATGATCAGCCTCAACACTTGTGCAATAAAGATTATCCAAACATTTAAATGTTTTTTGTTGATTTATTGTGTTGTCTGTTAAGTAAATATGAACTAATTTTTCCTTTGTTTGTGCTAAAGCAACAATAGCTATATAAGGGCATCACTCAATGAATTATGCTTTATTTCTGGACTGTCAAATAAATTATCTAGAGTATGAAAAATTGTAACTGCACAAAAATAATACTAGTTCTAGAATGATTTTTGGTCCACTGACACATAAAAAGATATATGATTTGACAAACCTCACCAAAACATATGTAAGTTTATTGGCATTTAAATTTTGTTAAAACCTATTAATTCTCATAAATTTACTTTTTTCTTTATATTTAAATATGTAATTTAAAAAATTGTACTGTAGGTACACATTGATGATGATGTAGCTTATCAAATTTACACAAAGGCAAAATGTTTTTAAAAAAACATGGAATGGAATTGTGTTTTATTAGATCACAAAACTGTTAAGTACAAGTTTGAAAAAAATATAAGTAATGAGATATTCACCTTTACATGCATAGAATTTGCTTTCTTGTGTGGACAGCAAATAAGCAATTTTAGACAAAAAAGAATTTATATTGTAATGCAAAATATTTTTAAGGTCACTCATCTAGATAACTTAGCTTCAATCTGTATGCATTGAAATGATGTTATATTATTTTGCTTACAAAGTTTAACTATTAAAGCCATTTTTGAGTTCATATGATGGAATCATTAAACATACCCACAAAAAAATTATGTATTGCTTAAGAAGAGAAAAATTAAAATAATGTATTGTAAGTTTTGTCACCATAAAATTATATATTTATGAAAAATAGACAAAAGTGGGATTCAACAAAGAGGGTTTAGTAACTGGTTCTTACTTCCAATAGGCTTTGTCATTTAATGGAAGAAATCTATTATAGAATTTAATAGAACATCAGAAATTTTCAGTGTGACTAGTTGAATTTATATATAATATGTTTGTAATATTAGGACTGATCTCAATAGATATGTTTTAAATTCTCTAATTAATGAGAGTCAGTTTTGTAGACTTGACCATAACAAAAAACTAGCTTACAACTTTATTACACTTACACTAAAGATTTTTCAAAGCCATTATTAATTCTATGTATATGCTGAAAAACATTGTTTTACAAAAACCTTGTTTAAAAATTGTATGAGAAGTGATGTCTTCCTGTCTGAGAAATGACAAACCATGTTGTGAAAAGGCCACTTTTTTAACTACCTCTTAATCAATATGCTGGGAATTGTGGGTGACAATAACATTGATTATTTCAAAAATTATTTAATATAATTATTATTTATAAATCAAAGACAGCAGTTTTGCATAGAAAATCTTTTAAGTTCTAGTTGATCTTCACATCACTTTGAAAAAAAAAAAATCATTAGTCTAACATCATGCAATATACATTAAAGATGAAACTACTAATGTAAGTTTTTAATAGACAAAGAATTTTTTTAATCGATTGGTAGATACCGGTAAGACTTTTCAAATGACTAAGTCTGGAAATGTTCATTTTTTAAACATGTAAAATCTGTCAACCATTAACAAACATTGATCATGTTTTAATTACAGCCCCCAATGAATCCATTTTATTCTTACAAAAATAAAGTAAATTAAAATTACAACATTGCACATAATTTAAAATAACATTTCTAGCTGTCTGACCCTGCTACATAAAAACTACTTAAAATTATGCTATATTGTAATTAAACAAGTTTCAACATTTACACTGGTGGCATCTCTGAGATGTTTTCTAATGATACAGCTCCTAAGTACCACAGCAGCAGCATGTATGCTGAAGAGCAGACTAAAATGATGGTGCCAATCCATAAAACTATAACCTGAAATTATTTTTGTTTGAAAGAATAGCTTAAAATACCAATAGCAGTGATTAACAAGAATTATCCAAAGTTTCTGAAAAAAATTATAATTATTGTTTTGTTATTATTTTTCATATCTGAATTAGATACAAAAATTATTATTACAGTAAGCACAAAAACTTTAGCGTTTGTCGCTGAGAAACTTTCAAATAGAAAATCCCTGTTTGACAAGATATGAAAATTATTTTCTCCGATTTAAGGTGTAAAATATTGCAATGCATACCAAATCAGTAACTTATATCTTCAATAAAAAATTTTTTTTAATTTTGTGATCAGCAGGACTAATAAATGTTCTTGCCATCTTGGAGTCCCTGAACTGGTAAATACCAAAATTAATTATCAATTAATTTGTTTTAAACTTTTTGAAATTGCACTGGCTAGGGCATTGGGCTACATAAGGTCTCATATTAATATTGTTATTACCTGAGGTGAAAGTTCATTGTGTTGCTCTGCTTTGGCTTTCATAGATTTTATTTCTTTTTTAGATTTCTTCCAGTCCTGCTTTCCTGAATAAAAAAATGTATTAAAACAAATTTTAAAGAAAGAAATAAGCATTATTTGACATAAGTCAGATAAGCAGTTGGAAAAAGATCGAGGAGAAAGGCCAGGCAACACTGCCCAACTACATTTGTGTGAGTAAAATGCAGAAGAGACTGCCACTCAAGGATTGGTCTCATCAGCCACACCAAGAGTTGCAAATAATAAAGAAAAATGTATCGTCTTTCGTACTGACAGATGCCATACATATAATCCATTTGAACTTAAAGTGAATTTTAATTTATATATTTATACACATTACTTTCTGAAATACTTTTAAAAAAATAGAAAATCAATATCAAACAAGTACAAGAAACAATACCAGTACCTATTTGTTTACGATACTGATCCACAGGTTGGCAGCGATTTGTGTTAGCATCTTTTTTACCCATTTCCAAACTCAACTAAAGCCTTTTATACATATGTTTTGAGTTAAGGAATGCTGTAAAATAATTAAATCACAAATCATCTGATTACTAGGCTTGAATCCACATTTTAAGATGTTAATTATAATTATTAAGAAGAAGAATCATCTGCTATTTTTGTATGTATGTTTAGAGCAGTGATTATTTTGCCATTTTATTTAAAAGAATATATTACCAGTGATTAATTTGTTGTGTGTTTCTACTTTATATTACTTGCTCACCATCATCTTTGCAATAATTCTTATGTGTGATGGGGTGAGGAAGTCACAGATAACTGTGTTGGTGAATTTACAAGTGATTCTTTGAATTTCCAACAGTAATCTCTAACAATGTTCCCTTTAAGGTGCGAGGCTGTACAGATATTTTACAGTCATCGCGCAGCAGTTTTGAATAACCGTGCAGCAAATTTTGTAAAATATTGAAAGAAAAATGGATGCTGTGCAACTTGGCACACAAGTTTTTTCACTTTGAACATGGACCAACAAACCTTAGAGGGAACATTGATCTCTAACCAAATTTAAAAAGATTTTTTCAAAGTGTGAACAGTTGCATGTTACATGAAGTTTAATTAATAGTGTTTGAAATGGTGTATAGTTCAAGTTAAATGTTGTAACCAAAATTAAATAGAATTGGAAGGGTTGGTATTCAGTTAAACACAGTTATAATTCTTAATATAAATTTATAATTGTACTGATAAGTACCTAATGAGGTTTTAAATATGTAATAACTATTAATTTTAGAAATCAGCTCTCGAAAAACCACTGATAGTTCAATTTGCCCATTGTCCATTATAATAATGCTAAATAATCCTGGTGCTAAGTATGTAGACATAATAATCTTATCACATAACTAGAGGGTATGAGAATTATATCAAATCTAAATTATTCAAAAACAAAAGATCTTTTTCAGTTCTGCACACTGTCACAGATACTTGCCCCCAAAAATGCAGATCATATAAAATGGTAATGACCAACAAAAACTTGCTAATTGGATCTGCATTTACTGCATTATTGACATATTACTATTACTAAGAGCTCTTTGCTTATTTTTAATTATAAGTTAATAAACAAGGAAAAGATGGAGGTTGATTGATAGGAATAGAATAAATGAATAAAGTCTTCAGTAACCCTTTCCCTTAATCACTAATAACCTATAATTTATATTGTAATTAATCATCAGGCTATCCCTAGCCTAATTTTAGCCTTATAGGAAAGAAATAGTAGACTTAGGAGACATTTAGAAATAGAAGATTATTCAAAGTACAAACTTTTTTGTAAACTGAATGACTCAAACTCAAATGACTGAATCAACTGGTAATAACTTAGATTTAGATTAGATGGTCTGCACTGATTAAATAATACCCTATGACTATGACTGGTTACTGTTATATATACCTTTACTATACTTTAATATTCTAATATTAATATAATGTTCTTTGAAATATTGGCAATATAGAATATTTCATATAATTACAATGATTCAAATTCAAAATAAATTGATTCGATACATTCATATTCATAATTTCATCCAATTAATTTTTTCAATAATTTTCATCAATTCAATATCAGTATCAGTATTAGAATATCAACATTGCAGATTCAGTTGCATGTAATGTTAATAAAAATAAAAGGTATTTACAAAAGCACATTATATGTTTTAATATATAAGTTACAAGACCGAGTAATTATTCAATCATAACATGGTAAATCAAGCCGTAGACAATTTCAAATTAAGTGGCATGTAATGGAATGAACTTTATGAACTCTCTGCGGCTAGGGCTTGAGAGATGTCGTGTTGTCAAACAATAAAGGTGAGAGGTCAGTCGATATTATTAAGGCATTATTTTACATCAATAAATTATATTTCGTTTTTTAAAATAACTTTCAGTGTATTTAAAAAGGGATTAAAATGTTTTTCTTGAATAATTTTATTTTTTAAATTATATTTTACTTTTTAAAAATAAGCATGAAAACATATCTAAACTTCAAGCCTATCCTATTTAATTTTAGTGTTAGGCTCTCTATGACAAGAAGTTCGAATTGTCGTAAAATAATGAAACGAAAGCGAGAAATTTTATGGTGCCACGAACTAACTAAAACTCAAAGATTAAAGCAGCTGTTTTAATTTTAATGCTAGTAGTTGAAGCAAGCCATTACAATGCCTGTAGGTTTCATTAAAGCAAACGCAATTTAATTTATGTTTTAAATAATTGGCTGTGTCTATTCCGTCTGGTTTTCTCATTCAATTTTCATTTCAAATTCTGCACTTAAAAAATTAAAACTTAAAACACTTAAATTTAAAACTTAAACTGAGATTGAGTTTGAGATTTAAAAAAAACCCCAAAACTCACACTCACTGTCTTAAACTTATGTTACTTAAACGCGCTGACTGATGACGATGATACTGATACTGTACATTGTTGTACAGATCAGTTTACGGCACACTCTGCTCACTTTGTAAGTGCAGAATTATAATAATAAGGCATGTTGTATTAGCGTTACGACATGTCGTAGCACTAGCATGGAATAACTGGAACTGCTGCTATCACTATCAGTATCAGTTTTGTAGCAGCAGACGGTTCAATGGGATGTTGCTAGCATTGCTGTACCTGGCGAGCGTTACGCCGCATGTCGTAATGCTCTCCAGGAAACTTCTGCTACAAGCTACAACTAGTCTTAGCAGTTGACACTTGGACTTTGGAAAGAACTGAGTTGCTATTGTCACTATACTATAATATCTTAACAAACTCTTATTATTATTATCTGGGCTTATTTATGTGTGTATTAATTCTAAACTCTAAATTTATTTAAATAGAGTTATTTAAATAAATTTAATAGGGGACTACCAATCGTATCGTCTGTGGATATTGCTATGCTTGAAATTGAAAAAACTGTGTAAGGGATGTGGATGCCAAGTTTGAAGTATACCGTAAATGCTCCAGACTTGAGATAGCAAAGATGACTGCAGAATCGCAGGAATCTAAAACAATTTGTTTCGTGTGGAATAATAAAATTTACCTTGTGCAGACTTGTCATTTGCAACCATTCATCCTTCAACCTCATTTTCACTCTATTACTATTTGACTATTGCTTAGTTCTCGTTTTTTCATTCATAAAAGTAGGGCGTGTTCAAGATTTATTTAACTATTGGTTATTTTAGTCTGTCTTGAACCTGTAACCCAGTGGGACGTGGTGGTCGAGAGGTAGCGCTCTCGACTGTCATACCGATGGTCACGGGTTCGAATCCACACGAAGGTGAGGATTTGTTCTCGCGGCCTGAGGAGCCCCCGAGTCACCCAGCTCCGAACGGGTACCTAACTAGACAATAGTTAGGCGGCTGGGGTAATGCGTGGAACCCCTATAGCCGTGGCCTGTGACCGCTGCATCACTTGCCAACAGATCATCTCTCATGGTCTGTGGACGCAATTATCTTCTGCATAGAAGGAGCGTCTGTATATCTAAGATAAGATAACAAATTTAATCTTGTCACAATTTCTTTATCATTAGGTAATTTTTAAAATCCCCACTAAAATATTACAAATCAATCATATGAAAAATGATTTTGATTTTTTTATTATGTTTTGATTATGCAAAATAAATTTTCCTCACATCATCTATCTCTAGTCTATAATATACAAAAAATAAAGTAAGATTAAAAAGATTTTGCTGAAGCGAAGTATGTCGACAGTGACGTCACAACGCTACCGGTTGCTGGAAAAGAGAGTTCTATAAATTCTAAAAGGATTTTCAAAAATGGAAGGTTTTAGGGTTTGGGTTAGGTATAGCTTTAGAATTTTTGGAAAATTGAAGGTTTTAGGGTTTGGGTTAGGTATAGCTATAGAATTTTAATTTTAAAGCTTTTTAAAGGACGTGCTATAACAACAAAGAAGGCTGCCATGATCGTGACGCAACGGTCGACATACTTCGCTTTTACCAAAGATTTCACCAAATGATCAAAATTAATTTCATTTTTTTAAAAATTCTGGTTTAGCCGAAACTGCATTTTTAAAATTTATTCATTTTTCTTTTATTAAAATACCAGCCAAAAGGAAAGCAAGCAACCAAAGGCAAAAAACAAATAGCAGAGGAGAATAAATCAACCCTCAAGTTTTACACTTACATCATCTCTGCGGTGAATGTAAGTTTTTTGTACATTTTAAGTAAATAGTCTACCAACACTTGTAAATTCTACTTAGTGCTGCAATTTTTAGTTCATTTTAACCTTCAAATGGAGACAAAGAGGCTCTGGAGAGTCAGGGCAATGAATGTCTTAAAGCATTAGCATATGATACCTAAAAAATAAAAATTTTCATGAATACTTGATTATAAGAATGCAAGAGACAAAATGTTTTATAGCAATATATGGATACCTGATCATTAAATTACTTAAACTTAAAGATATCCACATCTAGAAACAAAATTTTCTAAATACTAGGGCTGTGGGAATTAATGATAATTTAATCGATAAATTGTTTAAAAAAATTTTATCAATTAAAATTAATTTGATTAATCAAAATTCAATTAAAATTTTAGAAAATATATATATATTTTTTTTCCAATTTATGAATAATTTATATTTTTTATTACCTACATACTTTTCCCTATTATTATTATTTACACATTATATGTAAATAAAAAGGTTTTTCTTCCTTATCTCTTGCCTATTTGAACGAATTTGCATGGATTTACCATGATTTAACCGATTTTACGCAATAATGAATCACGATTTAACAGGATCAATAAATGCGGTGTACAAATATAATTAATTGATTACATTTGTCCGATTAATTGAAATTTTTTTTTTTAATCAGTACTAGCCTACTAAATACTGTTATAATTTGTATGTATATTATACATTTCAGTTAACTTACTATGGTGTGTGGTCATTTTTCTACTGGGAAGATTTCACATCAGGTCCCATAGTAAGTCTTTGATTATCATTATTTACTGCTAATTACAATTATGTTGTTTCAATAATTTAAAAAATGAATTTTAATTATTAAATTAATATTTTACAAATCTTAATTAACGTGTATATTTTAGTTCTAAGTGTATATAATATTTTAGTTCTAAGGCCACCCTTTTTGGGACAAGATCTAGGGGGAAAAGTTGGGACGTCAACTTACGAGTGGGTCATAAGAGATTTCTACATGTACATTGAATATCAGTGTTGTTATTGTAGATCAAGGTCCTTTTCTACATTCTACAAGATTCGACTGCTCTACCAGAAGCTTTAAAATATTATTAAACATCTGCACTTACCTTATTTAATCATTTTATTTATTTTTGTTAATGTTTTAATAAATTGTTTCACAAATTATGTTTTCAACAATGAATTTTAATATATGAGCTCCCCCCCCCCCTGTTTGCCAAAGAAAAAAAGTACTGATAAACATTTGCCTGACAAAGAGCACAAAGACAAAGAAAGTTAGTACAAAGTAAACAATCATAGTGACCGATTTAGCTTGTAGTACCATTTTGTTTTTGCTGTCCTATTATTTTTGGGGTGTCGGCTTACGATTGGGCTACATACTTTTAATACTTTTCTCTTCCAAAAAGTTGAGAAGGTGGCTTATGAACCTACGGGCTAAGGAACGAGTATACACAGAGTTTTAAATAAGTTTAATTCACAAAACAGATTAATAATTTTCTCTTTATATTCTATGGAATATCCCCCTGACTGGTGATATGTAAGATATGAGTTTAAGTCCTCAAATATATAAGTTATAAGATACAAATTGTACATGCAGGGGCTCTACACAAAAGGTGCTTGAACTTGAACTATCCCTTAACCCGACGCTGGGTCGTTGGGGCACCATTTTGAGCTGCGCACTAACTCATGCCAAGTGTCACGGTTCTGAGCTGCCTTCTGGGAATCGCTAAATGAAAGGCCGGTCCACTCTTTGATGTTGTCCTCCAAACTCTTCCTTGGTCTGCCTCTTTTCCTTCTTCCCTGGACTGTGCCTTGCAATATCGTCTTTGAGAGACCTCCAGATCTTGACACGTGTCCGTATCATCGTAGTTTCCTCTTTTTAATTGAGGTGAGAAGGTCCTCGTAAGGGCCAATGACAGCACTTATTTTGTCGCGGACCGCTTTGTTCGTGATGTGCGCCGTGTAGGAGATGTTTAATACCTTTCGAAAACATCTCATCTCAAGCGCACTAATTCTTTTTTGGAGGTCTGGGGTGAGCGTCCAAGCCTCACAACCATAGAGGAAGACTGACATCGCCAGAGAGCGCATTAGTCGAATCTTTGATCTCAGGGAGAGCTTCTTGCTTTGCCAGATGTTTTTCAGTTTGCTTAGTGCTGCAGTTGTTTGGGCCGTTCTGGCAAGAATTTCTGGTTTTGAGCCTTCATCGGATATTACAGCCCCTAGATATTTGAAGGTAGGGACCTCCTCGAGTTTTTGACCGTTTATCCGTATTTCACTTGTGAAATTCTTATTTGCCATGACCTTGGTCTTTTCTGCATTAATTTCCATGCCACAGGCCTTCGACGTCTTCTCTAGCTTTGCAAGGAATTCTTTTAGTTCGTCCTCGCTGCCAGCTAGGCCGTCTATGTCATCGGCGAAGCGTAAGTTAGTTATGATCCTTCCTCCGATGCTGACCGTTCCGACATGGTCTTCGAGCACATCAGTCATAATTCTTTCTAGGAAGAGGTTGAAGAGGATGGGGGAGAGTAAACACCCTTGTCTAACACCAACAGTGGTCTTGAACCAATCTCCCAGCTTGCTGTTGTAGAGTATTGCGCTGGATGCTCTGTTGTATAGGTTCTTGATCACAGTAATGAGGTTGGCGTTAATATTGTACTTGTGCATGGTTGCCCACAGTGCTGCATGCCACACTCTGTCAAACGCCTTTTTGAAGTCTATGAAGACATGAAAGAGGTCCCTCTGGTGTTGCAGATGTTTTTCACAGAGCACTCGCAAGTTGAAGATCTGCTCTGTTGTGCTCCTTCCTGCTCTGAAGCCTGCTTGTTCTTCTGCAATGATCTGCTCTGCTTGTGGTTTTAGTCTGTTTAGTATTACCATGAGCATGACTTTGCTGGGGTGACTGATCAGGCTAATTGTGCGGTAGTTCTGACACAATTGTAGATTACCCTTCTTTGGGAGCGTTATAACCAGCGTGTTGGCCATTCTCCTGTCTGCCAGATCTTGTTGCACATGCTAGTTAGAATGTTTATTACTGGGTCACCTCCTGCTTGAATCAGTTCACCTGGGATGTTGTCTGCTCCAGCCGATTTCCCCTTTTTCAGCTTTCGCACAGCAAGCTCCACCTCATCACGGAGAATGTAATGCATGTCCATGTTAGATGACGTTGGGCAATTGAGCACTGATTCGTCGCCCTTTGAGTCTTCATTGTATAGCTCAGAACAGTATTCGGTCCATCTTTTTATTATTTCTTGTTCTTCTGTAAAACATTTCTCAGATTTATCTTGAATTGTTGAGATGCGACCTTGCTTGGTGGATGTCAGATCTTTGACAATCTTGTAAGGCTTTTTTTTAGTTGTTTCTCTGTAGATTATCATCGATGTTTTCTAAGCATTGTTGTTCTATCCAGTTTGTTTTTGCTTTATTCATTTCTTTCCTGATCTTTTTGTTGATTGTTCTGTATTTGATTGCTCCTTCTGCAGTATTCTTTACGTTTTCTCCTTTCATCGCACATCTCTAGGATATAAGTGGAGACCCATGGTTTTTTTATGGCATGTTTTTTGCCAAGTATATCTTTTGCTGTGTGCTAGGTGTGAAAAAAAAGTCTGTGTGGAGGTGGGGTGGGGATCAACTTCTGTGTATTCACAAAATAGGATCACATCTTCTTGAAGTAGAGAAGGGTGTTTATTTAGATCATGCTTTAAAATGAGTACTCTTAATAGTACAAATGTGTGCATTCATATAAAATTTATAAAAGTTGAAAAAATAGTGTATTTTAGTGCATATTAGACATACCTTAATATTTGTGTAAAAAATATTTTTATGAAACACACCTATGTGTATGGCACAGTTTCATTACCTATGTTAGTTTCCAGAAAAGAATTATCTGAGGCAGGACTGCAATGTTAATTGATTATTCTTATCTGCTGCTAGGCCAATAGTGGATGGGTTAAGGTCTTGGTATCTAGATTCTAGCAACAATAAACACTAATAATTATTTAGACAGTTTCATGGATCTGCTAAGCCCAGTTTTCAGCTAGCTTGATTAGTATCCTAACACTAATTCCTATTAAGATCAATAAATGGCTGATCTATGTGGTTATCTTTTACAAACATGGTAAAACACTTAATGGTGGGGGGTAGGCAACCCTGTATGCAAACTTAAGTGGAGTTAAAGCTTGATTTGGATAAGATAAATTATTAATTGAAACACTTTCACAGTTTTTAACATATTATGACTAATTATGTACATTGTTTTTTTTAATGAAATGCATAAAATTTATATACAAACAGAAAAAGGGCTAAATGCACCTCCTCAAGATAATAAAATAATAATTTAAACTCTAGATTTACTGATGCATTGGTACAAACTATTTTTAAAAAAATTAGTATATCATATTTTATTTTTGATGGAAGACATAATTGTTCTCCATTTCAGTTTTTATCTCTGCTTTCGGCTGCTATATATTTTGGCAGCTACCAGTTCATGGCCAGCATGGCAAAAACAGTGCACCAGGATGGACAATTGATTGATGCAGGCACTGACCTCAACATGGAAGCTGGCATGGCAGAGTAAATATTTTCTTGTCAGTTTCTTTTGAGGAAATGCATTTAGATAAATAATGTCATTTTAAAACAATTTTATTTGATCAATCTTCACCTATGTAAAAGAGATAAAAAGAGGATAGCTTGAAAAGTGCTGTATTCTAAGGTGGACAGTTGTCAAATATGCTGATTCTGATCAAGTTGTTAAAACCCAATCTAAAAAAGCATGTACATGAGAGTTGCCAGTCTTGACTAACGGCACCCAAAAAAAACCAACAACTTATGATTAGTGTTGGAGGCTAATGGACTATCTCACTTAGAACAATCTTATAGTGAAGTGTGACATTTTTTTTTTCAATCTCAATTAAAATCCTAGCGTCTAGTACTCCTAAATCTCACTCTTTATCATATACAAGATGTTCCATTGTGGTGACCAGCAGCAAGGAGAGTGGGGATGTGGGACAAAAACTGATTGTGGGACGTGGTGGTCAAGAGGTAGCGCTCTCGACTGTCATACCGATGGTCACGAGTTCGAATCCACACGAAGGTGAGGATTTGTTCTCGGGCCTGAGGAGTCCCCGAGTCACCCAGCTCCGAATGGGTACCTAACTAGACAATAGTTAGGCGGCTTGGGTAATGCGTGGAACCCCTATAGCCGTGGCCTGTGACCGCTGCATCACTTGCCAACAGATCATCTCTCATGGTCTGTGGACGCAATTATCTTCTGCATAGAAGGAGCGTCTGTATATATAAGATAAGATAAGATTCCATATTTATTAAGAAAATCTTTTCCAAGTCATATTGTTTGGGTTATGAGATGCCAAAAAGACATAATTAAGGTCATAATATAATGAAAAACACATAAGAGGCTTTTAAGGTACCTCAAAGTTGTATCAAAATTTATTATTACTGGGTTATAAGTAAAATATCAGGAATACCTATTATATTTATCTTATGATTTATGCCACGATTGATAGCACTGAGAGTTCCCTTATCCATATTTAAATGACTTCTTTTTATGCAATTTAAAATATATTTTAAATATTAAAAATTCTTTTTGTAATGCTCCTTTTTAAAGTATTTTCAGTTATATTTGTATGCTTTAGTGGAATATGTTTAATTACAGTGTCTTTACTAAACCATTCTGGGTTCTCAAGGCACACAATTTCTATATCAATCATTTTAGAGTTTCTTTTTTTTTTTTCAGACACACAAAAGATTTGATCTTGTTGACATCTATTGCACAGACCTTGTCGTTACTGTCTGGCTATTTCTGGCTTCTTTTGTTGCTTGTAAGTGTCCTACTTGATTAAAACTATCATAAGTATTATGTAGCCTGTTTTTAATTCAACATTATCTAAAATTTTAATATACAGTCGAAACCGCTTAAGTCGACGGCGTTGGGGTATGAAAAATGGCATCGACATAACCGATGATCGAGTTAAAGCGAAAACCAATATGGCGGCAAAATATTAACATGCGCTTGAAATTTCTTTATGTACGTGTTGTGCGTTAATTAGTGATGGGACGATTAATCAGAATCATATCGGGACCCTATTTCTTCACTCTTTCTTACGGTTGTTAAGACCGTTCGTTTTTAAAGACCGTTTAAGTTTAAATATAACGCCGTTTTGCGGTGATTCCCAGATTGAGCGATACTGTGCCTTTGAAGCCACTTGCTTGATTTTCCTTACAAGCTACACAAATAAGTAACCTACACATCCCCTCATTGTCCCCGAACCATTCTCTTCCTAATCATCTTCTTTGGGTCCATCAGCTTATCCTCAGCTTACAATGGACTCAGAATGGTCTATCATGACCTATATATGACTCATGACAAAGCGAACTCTTCTCTATATAAACGTACACAAATAAATTAGGTACTCCTTTTGAACTTTTGAACCTTCAACTTTGACATATTTTAATTAATTCTAACCAATAGTTAAATGGCTTTTGCACACGGCCACTTCTTATGAATGAAACAATGAGAACAAAGCAGTAGTACAGTACATGTAATA
>MUZC01004735.1:210163-233353 GCA_002072015.1 Radix auricularia | reverse complement strand
AACACAACAGCATTGCCGTTATTTGTTTGATGAAGCTATCGGCATGCTATAAAATTGTACATACATGTTTGCTAACAACAAAAGGTATATGTGCACCAACTGACAGCAGAAATTTACAAATTTAAAATAAAAACCAACGTCGATTATCGATAAAAACTTTTATTATTCTCCAACACATCTCTGAAACGTATCGTATATATGCAGTTACTTTGGTTTCTTTAAAAAGTCTATAATGCTTTGTTGTTTTTTGCCTTTAATCGTCTGCTGATACTTTTTCGTGGCCTTGATGGCTATAAAATAACTAAGAATTTCAAAAGCCGGCGATTGCCATAGTACCAGAAGCAACACAGCACTGAGAGCAAAACGCAAGTGGGCTGTGACGTCACCAGCAGACCCTGGTGAGGCAGAAACTTTGGTCCCTTCCCTTGGTTATCAAAAAATCATAGCTAACATTTTCAAAATCTGGCGATTGGTCATGGGGATCGAGATAACCAATGTTAAGTGGCAAATTTGACCCTTTTTTGTGCTCGTGTTAGGAGGTTTCGGCAACTTAAAAAAATCGAATTAAACGACGAGAAAATGCTAAGACAAAGAGAGAATTTGGCGGTTCCAATAAAAAACGTCGACATAATAGGGTGGTCGAGCTAACCGAGCTCGAGGTAAGTGGGTTCGACTGTATATGTGTTTAATAATTTTTTTAAAATGCTTTTTTTTTCGTAGAGTAAAAAATGATTTTTTTCTTTTTGCAGTCCAGGCTAATTTAAATGATTGTTTAAAAAAATGGTGGTATTGTTTTTCCCCAGGTATAGGATGTTGTTAAAGTCTTAAAATACATTATACTGAGCACATGATGCTTTAATTTTAAGTCTTTAAAAATTTCATAAAATTATAGAGGGAAAGATGGAAAGAGCAAGCCAAATAAAAGTTATGTGATCCTATGTCATTTATTTGTTGATTCAATCCTATTAAATACATATTCAATTTTCAGGCCCCAGTGCGTGCATTTTATATGCTATGGGTGAACATTCTGGGTCCATGGTTTTTCTCACCAGCTGAAGAGAAGAAAGTTGATGACAAGAAACAGAAAAAAATGGAAAGGAAAATGAAAAGACAACAAGTGGTTAGATGAGAACTATAAATAGCTGTGATAGAAACCTAATTTCAATTTGTATTGTTTTTTTTGTTGCTTCTCTGTTTTTGCAAAACTAGTAAACTCAGTGATATCTTCTAGTGGCAGATATTTTTTTTTAAAAAATAAAGCATTTATTGTAAACTAGAAAATATATTTAGTTTATCATTCCAGAGTTATTTCACTTAAAGTGGAAGAAGAACAGACTTTTCATTTTAGACACCAATTGTAAAAAGATTATATTATCATTAATTTTGAAAAAAAATAATTTTATCCTTGCATTTGTGAAACAGGATTAATGTTAGACTTGGGAATTTTTGCCTTTAAATTTTTTTCACATGAATTGATTTCTTTTTTGAGTTGTTTGTCCAAGGGTGACCAGTCATCTTATGCTCTCATTACAATCTTTGAGTAAGGTTTCAGTAATATGAAGTGTGTAAGAGTTATGTTCTACGGTTAAATAAATGTGTATCTTTATATATACTCCTTTTTTCTCTCCCTAAAATTGAATTGGGTGAATGCTAAAAGCAGGACAGACTGATTTTTGTATGAAAATTTCATTCCCACATATGATGTATACCATTTTCCCTGGTTTGATTGTTTGTAGGTATATTTTAGCAATAAGTGAAAGGTTTTTAATGAATGAATGATGTTCAGATATTAAATTACCAAACTGTTTTAATGGCCAACCAATGGCTACTATAAAAATTAGCCAAATTATAATTACATTGTAATAATTTCTTTTAGTTCTTATTTCACTGGTAAATTTTTTGAAGTGAAAGATTGTGTGCTGCACCATAAAATATGCAGTGAAAAGGCAATAAAAAACATCTAAAGTTGCAATTTTCTTGAAGAATCTTATGAAAACTATATTTAAGTTTAAAATAATCTTAACATCTCAAACCTGATTTAATTAAATTGTCTTATCACAATTTATACTTGGAATTTACATTATTAATTGCTGGAAATAGATTGGTGTGATAATAATTTATAAGATTTATATTTTTTAAAAGGTTAAAGTATAATTTTATGTTATGAATTAAAAATAATATTTCTCTTGTTCTTAATACATTTAGTTTGTAATATTTTTTTAATTAAAAAAGCTGAGGATTTTAAAATGAAAAGTAATTGAACAACAAGGTGTCATATTTTAAAGTTTATTGTTATATCAAATACAAAATATTTACAGGAGAGTATTTCTTTGCATCTTGATTGGACAAACATTAAACATTCACTCCATACTATTCAAATATATTAGAAATATCCAGAAATATATTTCAAATGACCTTATCTTTGCAAAATAAGGTATCTCATATTTTCACTGAAGTACATTTTTTGCTATTCACTGATTATGACTGTCATATTCAATGTATATTAATGGAATTTCATTTTCATAACGTTTAAAGAGTCAATGCGCACCTTGTATCTAATCCCAAAGTGTGGTAAAGTGCGCCTTGATAGTAATGAAATCATAGAAAGTAGAAACTCTTCATTTTGTGAGAGAAGCTTTAGTTGACTTCTGACCATTTGCTTTTGCTAGTGAAGTTTTTGTGGTAGTTTTTACTGTATTTTTTGAAGATGTGATTTTGCGCTACTTTTTTTGGTAAAAATAATTGTACTAAACTACAGGTACAAATTATTTTAAACTTAAGATGGTCTTTAGGATACGCAAAACAACCATTCTTATCCTAAAAGTTCAAGTCAGTATGACAGTAATAATATAAATACATTTTCAGCAATTTTTTAGATTTCAATGATTGCAATAAATATTTTAAATTTCATAACCAGTTAATTGCAATAAATGTGAAATCCTTACTAGACTGAGGTGGAAGTTTATTGAAAACCTTATCGGGCTTAAAATGATGATAGTAAATCTTGTTTAGTAGGCTGAATAAAATTGAGCAAGTTACAGCAATTTTGTAAATTCTTCAAGATTTGAAGATCTCAATTTAGTTTTTAATTTCTTTAAAAATGGATTAGATGTTAGGTATTGAAAATAAGAGAAAGACTTTCATAGTCAGATAAAAAAATTTGAATGTTACATACGTGTATGGGACAAGTCAGAACAAATTTAAAGTGAAAGTCTAATTAATATAAACAAATGTTAGTAGTCATTAATGCATATAATAACACATGTCATCTTAAAGCTTAAAATAATTTAACCTAGGAAATTAAAAGTTGTCATAGGTTTTTTTGTTTTTTTTTGCGGGGACTTGTTCGATTTTCAATACTTCTTGCAATTTCTCCAATATTATTTACCAACATAAATGGTGAAGAAGTTCTTGTACCGGTATATGTAAATTCAGATGGTGAATTCTTATTTTTCATAAATACAATTCTAGTGCTGTGTCCATTTGATGGATTTCAGATCAACTCCCTCTTGAACCATCTCCCAAAGGGGGCTGATGAATAGTTTAGAAACAATACAAATGAATTATTACTAATTTTTATATTTCATAGAGATAAATAAGATCCATACAAAATAGTATAAAATATTCAAAAGGGAAATAACTTTATTTTGTACATAAGTTTATTAAACAAATTTTAAACATAAGTCAGGGCCCAGGGCATCATCTTGAATAATAAATTGACTTATTAATTTTTTTCTGTAATGATATCTACTGTTTTGAGTAGAAAATACAATTATGTCAAAAACTTATGACATTATATTAAATACTTGTTACAATGACCAATGAAGTTAATCGCTGTCATGTGAAGAAAATGGGACAATGTCTGGTAGCTAAAATCGATGACAATAATATTGTTTATTTTTGGCAACTCAAGGAAATGAATCCATGTGGCATCAGTGTACTTAAAATTTAAGAAATTTTAACTTCACAATTGTTTACACATTTTCGGCTCTAGTCATATTTCAACACATTTTATTTATTGTAAGGTTTTAAATACATAATAAGCCTCTTTATTAGATATCTTGGCAATTACTTATCTAATTTTAATCACTCTTATAATGGAATTAGATATGTATAAAGTTTTAAAATGGCTATAGTATTGTTCAATATAAGATCGAAATTGAATTTGAGAACCATTTGAGAACCAGTAAACACTCTGTTAGTAGTACTGTTGGGCGTATCTTTCCCCTTGTAATATAAATTTTCAATAGTAACACTTGCGGCGTTGACCGTCTTTCACTTTTGACATCACGGCCCCGCTGTGTGTTAATGTTAGTGCTCGTACTATGTTTTGTCAACTAAGCGTGTTTTTTTTTAATCGCTCACTAGCCGAACTCCACTAACAGTGATGACATGTATTTTTTTATATCATTTATCTACCGGAATCTTAAGAAAAGGCTTTGATTTCACGTTCACTCGCTTATTGGCTCTGGTATTCTGTTGCAATACAACAAAAAATTAACTCGGGGTAATATGCTTTGAAGTTACAGTTAACCAGTCCTGATTTGAGGACTGGTTAACCAGCTAACCGTTAACAACCTTAGTTTATATCCCTTATTTTGAAATAAAATTTTGAACCCTCTTCTGTATTGAATACACCACAGTCAACAATAACAGCTGATTATAATTGCCATTCAGCACATTCAGGGTAAGATCTTCTGTCAAAAAAGCAATACTTTTATTAAAAAAACTGGAAGTGGCCACAAAATCACAGCAATTGAACACTTAGTGAATGATAAATGAAGAGTTACTTTCACAATGCATATTTTGTGAGTTGGCATATGACTGAGGCAAAAGCCAGTAAAACACATCACCAATCAATATTGTAACAATAAGAAATTCTTATTAATTAGCTAAACATCACATAAGCAATAATCATAAAAACTTACCTCATTTCCCTTAGCCTTTTAACATGTGCAACACACTTTTCAATAGTGAAGTCAATTTCTTCCTCAGTTGTGAACCTTCCTATTCCAAATCTAAAGTTTAGAAAAAAAATTATATAAAATTTTTTTATAACATGACTGTAGTACACAAAAATTAAAATGCAATGGATACATTTTTAAATCAAAAAGTGTGGCTATTAATAATCTATTAAACTTAACTAAGTAGATCAAGTCATTCTTTACCTGATTGAAGAATGAGCCAAGTCCTCATCAGTTCCAATAGCTCTTAACACATATGAAGGTTCAAGTGATGCAGAAGTGCATGCACTGTAATATAAAAGCATGAAAAGACATGAATTGTTTGAAAATATTGAGTTAGTTTTAACTGTTACCATTACTACTACATTTTAGTTTTTAACTCTTAATGTACCAAAGCGTGGTAATCCGCGGTTTACCGTTTTGTACCAAAGAGCGGTAATGCGCTACTCTATAGAACTCTCTTTAGAAACAAAATTACAGAAAATAAAAACTATTCAGTGCGGGATGAACGATGTTTATGACTTCCGGCAAGGGCGGCTGTTTTACCTAGCTAGTGTTATCGCTTGATTCGTGATGTTTTTTGGAAGTTTTTACGTTTTTTTTTTTGAAAATGCAATTTTGCTATACTTTATTACTAAAATAATAGTACTAAACTACAGGTAAAAATAGTTTTAAACTCAAAACTGTCTTTCGGATACATAAAATAACCATTCTTATTCTAAAAGATGACGTCAGTATGACCATAATAATAAAAATGGATTTAACGCAATTTTTTAAATTTTATAACCGGTTGATCGCAATTCGGGAAATTCTTACGGTACTGAGGTGGAAGTTTTCTGAAAACCTTATGGCACATTAAGAGTTAAAATTGCCAAATTTGTGCCTACACTTCTAAACATAAAAGTAATTACCTTCCTGAAGACAGTGCAATATCTTTAAGTGCCATAAGAAGGCTCTCACCCTCAACATATGCAAAGGAGAGATTCACGCATCCTAAAGAACAGAGGTACCTGGGTTAAGCTTCATTAAACTGACTAAATTCAAAAATTGAAAAAATAAAACTCATCTAAAAACCATCACTCATTTCCCAGGATTATTTAATTTTTTTTTATAATCTGTTTTACTTAAATTAGGAAAATAAAATGCAGGCTCAACAAAGAAAATTTCAGGCATCATATCCACTTGGAGCTAAGTCCTAGACTTGTTATACTCATGATTTTAATAACACACCAGTAACAGGTATCCCCCCCACCCCTGTAAAATTAAAATATCTTTTGAACTACATAACTTCCTAAAACTGCAACAGAGTGCCTTTTATTTCCAGGTAAGTAGGTACAGATAGCATTAAATAAAACAGGAATAATAATAAGCAGAGATTCAAGCCTGTTTAAGGCAGTAGCAGAAGGATAATTCATGGGAATTTTATTTTCATGCTTGAAAGACTTGGAGGAAGGCCTTTCAATGATGTTTTAAGAAACAAGCTAAATAATGCAGTAAACAGAACTGGAAGAAATAATAAAATCACTAGCCCATCATTTAAGAGGAACTAAAATTATGAATACATAATTAAGACTCGGTTTTATTTACTCACCTGGATAGGTTTTTTCAGTGTCACCATTTCTGATCACTTTTGGACAGGCCTCCATAATTTTGCTGACCAAGTGGTTTGATAACGCACTAATCCTTTTGGTATCATACTTAAAGGGTTATAAAAAAAAAGGTTGGTAAGAAACAACTCTAACTAGATTAAATTCATAATTTTTTTTTAAAAATTTATCAAAGATTGTATAGTAATAAGATTTTGCAATATATTTGCTGATATTCAATACAATATTTCTCAAAGTTAATCCCTTTACAAGCATTGGAAAGAAACCTTACATCCATTTCCTCCTGAGCCAACTCACAGGCCGCTCCCAGACCTACAACTAAAGGTGTCGGGACTGTGCCGCTTCTCATACCTCTCTCCTGGCCACCTCCACTCTGTAAGGCTTCAATCCTTACTCTTGGCCTCCTCCTGACAAACAGAGCACCAACACCTGCAGGATGGTGTTAAGTAGAAATGTTCTTACAAAGCACAAAAAGAGATGGTATATGGTTAATAATGTTTAAAGATTGCATTTTTTGAACTCTCACATGCTCTATTTTTTAAAATAAAATTTTACAGCAATGTTTACTTCACTGGTTAATAAATTAATTAAACATATTACTGTCAAGTAGGGACCAACAGGGTAGACATTTTCTACCAGGTACCAAACTCGAATAGTAAGATGTACTGTTTGCTGGATCCGGGTATGTATCAAGTACTAGGGTTGTTAAACAAAAATTTTAAAATCCCAATTAATTTCATGCTTTGGTGCATAAAATTGTGCCACTTTAGCAATAAACCACAGCCAAGTCTTCAATCCTAAATCATCAAAATTGGTAAATATGGCTGTGTGGCGCTACAAATAAATACGAAATTGTCATAGAAAATAAGTTTATTAACTTTAGATCTTTATGATTTAAATGATTAATTTCTATAATTAGGTTACATTTGTTATATTTTTAACAATTTGTAAGTGTTCTTATCTTGATATTTATCAAATTCCAAAATTGTATTTTTTAGGTATTTTTAGATATTTGGCTATTTGCGTGGGCAAAGAGTTCTGAGAAACCTTGATATCCAGCCAGGGTGAATATCCGGAGCAAGTTCCTGGCTAGCCCCTACCGCCAAGGTTTAAAAGTCTAATATAAAAAATTAACTTTTCCCTTGAAATACATCTCATACCCCTCTGAAGTCCATGAAGAAAAAAAAGAATACCTTTTGGGCCATATACTTTGTGACCACTGATAGACATCAAGTCAATATTCATCTTGTTCACATCAATAGGTACTTTACCAACAGCCTGTGCTGCATCAGTGTGGAAAAACACTTTCCTTGATCTACAAAGAGCCCCTAAAGTAAATGAATAAATGAAGTAAAATATAATGAACATAAGTGAACACCACACAGTAATAACTAACCTCGGGCAAAAACAACAATAATTAATTTTAATTTTTAATACTTTTGCCAGTAAAATGGTTTACAAAGGAGATTGCAGGTTAAAGTGCATGACCCGAGTCACCCAAGTTATCAGCATACAACTCTAATATTTTACAGATTATATTCAACAAAATTTGCTGCGCTGTAAATCTTAACAGCTGAGAGGCGTCCGCCAGATATCTGCGGGGCCACAAAACTTAAAGGGAACATTGCTGGTAACTCAAGTTAAGCACCAATACCAGTAGTCAATCAAGAAATTTTATCAAAATTACCCTGTCGAGAAGGGGTGGCCCCTACATGGCTTGAGAGACCAGTAGGGTCGCAGAGTTGACAGCAACCTGAAGCCGATAACTCCTGGCAGGCAAAGCCAAAGTCTGATATTTTAGGTGTTAGGGGCTAGTCACATATAATTACAGTTGTACGGATCTTAAGCAAAGCATATAGATGCAATGCCCATGATGTAAACACATGTTGAGAGTAGGGTTACTCTTAAGCAACTGTTCGTCCCCCCTCAATTAACTAGAAACGCCACAGAGAGGTGCCGGTTTGGACCAGGAGCGTCAGTACGGATTAGCAAAATGAACCAATAAGAATGCAAAGGACGCCAGCTCTGAGGAAACCTTCAAGTGGGGGTTACACCCTAGGTAGGTCATTGATGATCCCCTGCACTGCGGCGGTCCTAACCATAGAGACTCGTAAGCTTTGCCGGGGTGGCGCTGAAGTGATAGCGAGTCGAGTAGGGAAAATTCCACCCCTCATTCTGGAGGTCAACTTAGTGGGAGACGTTTTCGACCAACTGTCCTGAATGCCCAGGTGGCCGCCTCTATAGGGGGGGGGGCGCTTCTCAGCTGTTACCTCCCCTAGGGGGCCAGAGATCTAAGAAGGTTTACCAGGAAGCCCTATGAAGAGCGCAGGCTCCGGACTGCTTTTTTTCTTTCACATGTAAGATCAAAATTACCTATATCTGATATTGGCTGTTTTACTCCAATTTCATTGTTGACTGACATTACAGACACCAGCACAGTCTCAGGACGAATGCTCTTTTCCAGCTCCTGCCAATGAGGACAAAATAATTTTAAAATATATTTTAATCTTTGTTGTTTAAGGGTTTTTTTTAATTTAGAAAACATGTTTTAGCTCATCAAAAGCTTAAGCTTAATAAAAATAAAACATAAGTAAGATTATTAATAAAAAACCCGTAAAAGAGAACGTTTCTAACAATAAACCCTTATATGAGAAGTGATTGATATTTATTTAAATTTGTGTTTTCTTGACTATTTTATCGTTTCACACACATTTACTTGATTTACATATCATCATGTTTTTTGGAAGGAACAAAATTTTAAGTTATAATGAGTTAAAAGTATTTTTAATATAATACACACTGTGCAACCCACTAGCATTAACATTTAAAGATTGGAAAAATATTATTAAAGTTCAATATAATATGCACTACGTGACAGACTGGCATAAATAATTACTTGCTACATGCAGGTAATCTAAAAAAAATTCATTAATATAATCACAGTACATTTCATAGATCTAAAAATTTTATAGAATGCATTTTAGGTGACTAAAGTCTATGTGCAAAATTTCAGCTCTATAGGATCCTGGGAAGTGGGTCATTTGTTAGATTTGTTACTTTTGTTTTTTTGCCGGCAGGCGAGCTGGACCATGACAAGACAGTGAAGCTAATATAAAGGATTTAAAAAGTATGTGCTTCTATTACTAATTTAGGGAAAATAATTATATCACTGAACTCATATTTTAATTTAAAAATATACATTGAGTACACGATCAAGAAGTATGCACACAATGCAAGTAGTAAACAAAACAGACCTTTAAATCAAGAATTCCATTATGTTGTACGCCAAGGTAGGTAATCTCAAAGCCCTCTGCCTCCAAAGCCCGACAAGAGTCAAGGACACATTTATGTTCCTGATAGTACAGAAGTATTTATGTTTTGAAAAGTAAAAAAGATAAAAGGCAAGAGAGTTACTTTGCAAGATTTTTTTTTTTAAGTTATTTTATAACTGCCTCTTACAATTTTATCAGCTATAATGTCAAGCTTTACCTGTAAGTGGAAACAGGCGCGATATGATTGTAAATACAGATAATAAAAATAGAGTCCTTAACTCTCAAAAGACTTCAGTTTTTTTAAAACAAATTTTACGGTCCCAACGACACACCGTTGCCTAATTTATGTAATTTTGAAGCTATCTTCAAGTAACAATTTAAAGATATTTGAATGCTCTTTAATTCTGAATAGTTTTTATTTATAAATTATGTTAATTAGATTTTTAATATTTTTTTTACAACCAATTTGTTTTTTTAAATTTCAAAGAAAAACAGAACATTAAAATTTCTCAAAGAAGGACAAAAATACATGCTCCCAAGTATGGACATAAAAGTGCTATTTTATTATTATATATTCATTACTACAACTAAGATTTAAATTTGAAGAGAAAAGATTCATAAATAAAAAAGTTCCAATTTTTTTTTTAGAAAAGATACAATTTCAGGAAACCTCGGCTAAAAAAAGCAAAAATTAATTTTTAATTTTTTTTTTAAAAGGAAAAACACTTATTATATGAAAATATCTCTTTGCAAATTTAACCTATATGAATTAAGTATATAAGCTTTGTAAAATAACTATTTTAGCATGGAAATATTTCTTTAAATCATCATATAGACATAACCAAATGATTTAAAATATAACTAAATACTGATAAAATATGAAATTCTTGTTAACAATTTCTATTTTTATTAAAACACAAATATGTATCACAAACAACACATCTGGAATGTTTTGAACACTTAACCAACATTTTAACATGCAGTTCTTTAAATTCTCCATTTAACTTTGTCCTTCTCTTCGCAAATTTATAAACCATTAGCATTGTGAAAATTATACACAAGTGAAATTGTCTTATTGTTCTACCTTTGAACAGTAAGTAACTGATTTTCCTGAACTCACCAATAATATAATAAATCTTGCACTTTGTATTTAAATAAATATACAGTAATCTCACTTGGCATAACTTGTCACATTTATTTTCAGTATAGGCATCGGAAATTTGCAGGAAAATCATTACTGCCTTCAATCTGTCCCTTGTTATAAAGGGCCTTGCCCAAAGTCAATTTTTAAGGATTACTTGACCATAGCCTTGTAATAAAAGCTTGAACAAGTCTTGCATACACTTGTAGGCCAATAAGTCTGTAAAATTTATCCTGTGTGAAGTCCTACTAATTTTTAAAAACAGACAGTTGTTGTTTTTTGCTCATTGTCTTGCGCATATTTATTTGAGCAGGAACATATGTAACCAGACTCAATCAAATCTGAGATAAAATACAGTTTGAAAGTCTAATTGTCTCAGAAATCTCCTTATATCTTCTCTTGTTTTTACACCTGGGAGCTGCATACTAGTTACTGTCTATGATGTAAATCCATTTGGAGCGCCAGTCTTTATCCTCACATCCATTGATCATTGATTCTGACAAAATATAATTTTTAAAAAAGATATATTAGTTTAGTTATAAAATAATCTATTGCATACATTCACATGCTAAATGAAACAAAAATATAAGACATAAATTACTTATAATATGGTTTTATTCATGAACACTGAGCCTATCAAGTAACACAGCTGATCAATGTTTACAAAAATATCCATGGAAACGACATTGTTTACATATCACCTTTGGGCTTACTGACAAAAATAATATACATATATTGTGATTTGTGCAACTAATTTCTATTTAAAAAAGTGTTTGCATGTATTCTTTGTATGTATATGAGGTACTAAAGCAAATATAATTAGTTATAATAAGGCGATTGTATAAATTCTAATACTAGTACATGAGAGACGACGAAATGTAAACAAACCTTGTAGCACAATTCTCTTGATAATAACTGTAGTTTCCATATCAGTTTTCTAAGGAACTTTCTTCATCAAAAATATCTTCTAAGGAATAACTATATTCTTCTTCACTATCATAATCTGAATCCAAATCTATGATAACAATGTTTTTGTCCGTTACAACAAGCTACTTCTGTGTACAAAACGCGAGGAAGATGGCAGAAGAAATTTTTTTTATTTTGAAATTTTGATACCAGATTTTGCAAAAAATAATAAAGTAAAAGAGTTTTCCTTATTGCCAAATAAAAATTTAACCATTTCAAGATAGTAGATTTTTAATTTCGCACTTTAGCTGAAATTAATATAAAAGTTATGATTTTTTTATTTCGTGTGACAGATATGCACCATTTTTCAATCTCTCGTCTTTTGAGAGTTAAACCAATAAAAGCTTTGCCTCTGCTAAAAATGAATGATATTTACATCACTATTAATCAATGTTGATAATAAATTTACAAGGGATCTAAAAAAAAAAGTTATGAAAATTATTCAAAGATATTTTACAAAACAAATCACTTACAGTTTGTGTTGTTATAATGTGCTTTTTCTTTTCTTTGTAGAATCTAGCAACACCTTTAACAGCTATATTATTGGACTCTGTTGCACCACTTGTGAAAATGATTTCTCGAGGATCAGCACCAATTAAGTTAGCAACTTGCTGTGATGAATAGTGTTTTTTAAAAAGACATTGCACCAAATTATTAAACAATGACAATACAATTGTTTCAATTCACATCACATCAAGTTCATAACAAGTGATCCTACATTATGCTTGAAAGAAATTCTGGTCTTAAGAAGTGTTAGATTTCTATCTTTGATACAAATATTTTTGCCCTGTGAAGTTAGAAAAATTAAGGCATAAACTAAGTGCTAAACTAAATCATTTGTCAACAGCCAACTAGTGTGTTATCTTATTACCTTTCTCGCCTTTTCTACAGCTGCCTCACTTTCCCAGCCATAAGCATGTGTTCGTGAATGTGGATTACCATACTGACTCATCAAGTATGGCATCATCGAGTCCAAGACTCTAGGATCCTTGAGAAAAAATAATAATAATTTATTCAGCTTACTGTCAGGATCTTTAAAAAAGTTTTCAAATTAGCAATCTATGCTGGAAATATAAAAACAAAAGAAATATTCAGCTATTAAAGAGAAAATGTCAACAACAAAAACATATTTAGTCAAAATGAGCAATGAATGATTGGTAAGTTGTTTTTTTGTTGTTGCTTCTTTGTTAAAGTAAATTTCTTACAGATGTATAACTACTGATAGGATTTCAAACTCTCCTTACAAACAACAACCTTGGTTAAGAATACATAACAACAAGTTAATTACATAATAAAGCCTTACCAAAGGCGTGGTGGCTTGTGCATCTAGGTAAAGGGGTCTCATATCTTTTGCAGGCAGTTCTTTTTTTAATTGATTTGTTGCAGAATCTGTATTTTTTAAAAGAAAATTTAAAATACATTTTTGACCAAAAGCAATTTGTTACCACACCAAAGAGATAATTTTAATCATACCCATAGTGATAGGTGAAGTTAATTTTCTAGTTTCCGTTAATGTAAAATTATGGCATGCTTAAAATTTATGCCATTTTGTTAGATCTGAGGTAGCCAACTAAAAGACAGTGGCTTGCCAGGAGAACAGTTCACCAATGCCTGATGTATCACAATCCTGAAAATCCTACATGTGGAAGATAATCAGCAGTCCCGAGCCTGCGCTCTTCATGGGGCTTCCCGGAAAACCCCCTCAGCCCGCTGGCCCCCTAAGGGACGTAAAGACTGAGAAGCCCCCCCAGAGCGATCGCTGCTACAAGCGGCCGCCTGGGCGTCCAGGACACTAGGTCGAAAACGCCTCCCACTTAAGTGTGCCTCCCAAGGGAGGTGTGGAATTCCCTACTGTGACTCGCTATCAACATAGTATCACTTTGGCGCCACCACAGCAAAGCTTACGAGTCTCTATAATTTAGATCGCCGCAAAGCGTGGGATCATCACTGACCTACCCAGGTTTAAATCCCCACCGGAAGGTTTCCTCAGAGCTGGCGACCAAAATCGTTTCCTAGCGGTACCTTTTGCTATTCCGTACTGGCGCTCCTGGCCCTAAACCGGCACCGCTCAACAGCGTTGCTAGTTAATTGAGGGGGACGAAACGGTCGCTTCGGAGTATCCCGACCCTCAACGGGTACTTTGGTTTTCATCATCGGCATTGCATCTAAATGCTTTGCCTAAGATCCGTACAGCGACTGTAATCATATATGACTAGCACCTAACACCGGCCTTCGGCTATCCAAGCCTGAGGTTTGTCAGTTTCAGGTCGCAATGTACACCACGACCCTACTCGTCTGTCGAACCACGTAAAGGTCACCCCATCTCGATGTATCACAATAAACTTTTTCATTAGTAATTCAGTTCACACAAAAATAAATTTCAAAAAGATCAAAGAGAAAATTAAAATGAAATTATACTAATTAAGTTTATTTCTCCTTTTTAATTAGTATTTTCCTCAAATGCATTAAAATGTATAAACGGTAATATAGATAAGGTCCTGGATTTTTATTTTAATATAAATTGTAATAAAATGTACTGTTCACTTGCTATCCAAGCACTTTGACTTGTCTACCATTGGTTAGGACAAAGATCAATGACAGTATGACATATTGTAAATTAAAAAAGAAATTAAGGCCATTGTACTCTTGACAGAACAGACTAAGAAACATTATCCTGCTGCCAACTTTGTTCCTAAGTCATCTAACAAAGATGGCGACTGGGGAAAAAATACTTGGGTTAACTATAATGGGGGGGAGACATTTTTTTGTTTAAATATATTTTTTAGCTACTTACTGAGAAAAGGGCAGTGGTATTATGAGCTAAGCTTGAAAATTGGCATTGTTAAATTAAGAGCTGTATAATTTTAGCAATCATTTTAAAATCCGCAAAAACTGCAAAAGTAGCATCTTTAAAAAAAAATGTTGGGGAGGGGAGACCCCAAACCCCTAATTTTTATTCATTTAATTATTTTTTTGTAAATATTATATAAGCAAATTAATAAAAAATAGAAAGAGCTCAATCATTCCCATTAAAATAAAAGGGGAGTTAAGGGGCCGTCCATAAATGACGTCATCCCCACCTGGAGGGAAGGAGGTCACACATCTGTGATAATGTGTGATGAGGCGGAGGGAGGGTGTTTATGAACTGTGACATCACGCAACTGTGACAACGCGCAACTTTAAATTAAAGTTCCACTTCAATATTTGATTGCTTATAATTTATTTAATGATGTTTTAAAAGACTTCACACATGTTTTGATATCAGAGTGCAGCCTTACACTAAATACTAAGGATGTTAAAAGATAATAAGAAATAATAATAAAAAATTACCATTTTGATGTATAAATATCTCGACAAATTAATATATCGATCCCGATACCAGTATTGAAAGTATTAATATGTACTGCCACGATACAGCGTGCCATGTGCTATCATATTGTTTAGGTATCAGTGGACTTTCATATACTCAGAAATACTGTGTAAAATGATGCCGATGCTGAGAATGCCCTAATTGCTCAAATAGCAAAGATGTAGGCACAATTGCAGATGTCTAAAACTTTTCGTTTCGTATGGAATTACAAAATGTACCATGTGAAGACTTGTCACTGGCCACCATTCAACCTTCAACTTCATTTTGACTCTATTACTATTGCTTTATTTTCATTGTTTCATTCATAAAATGTGGCTGTGTGAAAAAGCCATTAAACTATTGGTTAGAATTAATTAGGTTCAAAAGGAATTCCTAATTTTATTTTACATTTTTATGTAGGAGTGTAGGACAGTGAGTTATGTCATGTTCTGGAACTTGTTAACACATCAGAAACTTTGTTTAAAGATAAATTTTACTGTTTATACAAAGTTAATCATTAATTCTACATTTGATGAGTTATTTTATCCTAATTAATACACATTTTAACGTAATTAACTTAAAATTTTTTTTTTTAAATATCTGATCTATATTCTTGCATTGTTTACAAGGAAAAGAAAGAAACATGAAGCAAGGTGACATAGAAAAATGAACACAAATTACGTAATACTGTATTCAACACACTTATAATTCAAATGAAGTTGTACAATTTTTAAGATTTGTTACTTAATTTACGTTTGTCTTAATTTAACCAGTAGGCTAACTAACATGTATAAATATTTACGAATGACATTATCAAATATGATTACTGTTTTTTTTTATAACAAATAGTCATATGGCAACAACAAAAATCGATAATATCGGCAATGCCTGCAGAAATGCTTAAATATAATTACCAGTGATAATTTTAAGGATGATGTCATCAAATATGACCGCTGTTTTTTGTCTTAACAAAGACTCATATCGCCACTCATATCAGAAAAAATATCGGTAATATCTGCAAAAATGCATATTGATAGACTCCTACTAAAAAATATAAATAATTACGTGTAATAAATATAAGAATGATGTCATCAAATAAGACCATTGGTTTTTTGGTTTTTGTCCCAACAAAGACTCATATGGCAAAAAAATATCAGTAATATATGCAAAACCTGCAAAAATGCATAATAAATAATGACTTTTGATACATTAAAGAATGACGTCATCAAATATGACTGCTGTTTTTTCCCTAACAAATACTCATATCAGAAAAAAAAATATCGGTAATATCGGTATTGGCAAATATGCATATCGGTAGACCCTTACTAAATACACACTTAAATGACAAAAAAGTGATTAGTGACATACTCATTTTCAAATAGAAAAGACTGCTTTTATTGGGGGGAGGCAAAACTTTGTGACGTCATATTACATATTGGAGGGGGGTCTTACTTTTTGTGACAATGTGTGATGAGGGAGAAGTGGGTTACTAAATCAGCCAAAATCGCATGACCTCATTTATGGAGGCCCTTAACTTAATAATTAATAACTTAATGTTCCATATGTTTCATCAAGCAGGCACCAGCCTGAAGTTTTAAAAAAGATTTATATTCCATTTTAATTAAATTAAATAATTTAATGAATCAATAATTTTTGGCTTTATCACCTTTAGGCTTTCTGTACATTACTAGACAGTAAAAAATATTTTTAGTGAATCATCATTTCATAATCATATGATTGACATGTGCAGATCGATGCGCGAACGTTTGTCGAAGTACCTAATATGAATATATTTAATATTTATACTTTAATTAAAATAATTATTCGGATGCCATAATTATTAGTTAAGTATATTATTAAAATAATTATTTAAATTATTATTATTATTCTATTCCTGGCCAAAAAAAACCAAAAAAAACTCATTGAGTCATTGAGTTTGAGTTTGAGCATTCTACCACTGAACCACTGCCACTACCAGTGGCGTAGCTAGGGGGGGGGGGCGGAGGGGGCGGTCCGCCCCGGGCGGCACTCATTCAAAGGGCGGCATTTGTGGGCATTTGAAAATTTAAGCCATTTCCTAAAAGTGCCCCTTTTCTTTTGAAGGGGGAAAACCATGGTGAAACAAAAAGAATCTTAATTTTGAGTTTCAATTAACTGATTCATGCAACATTTGTTTTATTACATAGTGGTTGTTATAACTAAAGCAAATCCGTTTAAAAATTTTAAATCGCTCAAAAAAGGTCGTGATTTGTTTGGAAAATTAAGCGGTATATGTCACAGATTGCGCTTTTAATAAAACTGCATAAAAAACAACACATCACCGCTGGTATTATTAACTCTTAAAGTCGCAAAGCGTCGTAATGCGTCTCTTCCCGCTATCCCTAAAGCGTCGTAATGCATCCCTAGATACAAATCTCGTTAGAAATGAGATCTCGGAAAGTAAAAACTCTTCAATGCTTGAAAAACGATGTATTCGACTTCCGGCAATGGCGGCCGTTGCCGGCACTAGTGTTATCGCTCGATTCGCGATGTTTTTTGTTAGTTTTAACAGGTTTTTTTTCAAAGATACGTTTTCGTTATACTTTATTACTAAAATAATAGTACTAAACTACAGGTAAATATTGTTTCAAACTCAGTACGGTCCTTTTGATGCGTAAAATAACCATTCTTAGCCTTAAAAATGAAGTCAGTATGACAATAATATTATAAATGGATTTTACGCAAATTTTTAAATTTCATAACCGGTTGATCGTAATACGGGAAATCCTTACGGGACTGAGGCGGAAGTTTATTGAAAACCTTCTGGGGCTTTAAGAGTTAATATCGCCACGATAGTTTTAGTGTGGAATTTCGACATTCGCAGAATGAAGCGCTAACAAGTACCTACATAACATTTTGTAAGGTAACTTATGAAAAATTAAATTTACTCAGTTTTTATTGCATTAAAGTAGCACATAGAGCTTGTGTTTTTCATTAAAATAAGGTATTCATTACAAATGAACGGTTATTCATTTCTCCGTCAATAAACATAAATAAGTCCAAAAAAGACATACTTTAAAATTTCAAGCGTCTTTAAAAAATTGACATCTGAAGTAATTAGTAAAACGAGATCAGATGCTGGAATTTTACTCAATTCAATGAAATCTTTTTAAATCCTTTATATTAACTTAAGGTGTCTGAGACGTACGACCGACCGACCGTACGATCTTGCCGAAAAAACTTTTGATTGATTTTTAAGCCTCTTTCTCGTAAGCTAGTGAGCTGAAATTTTGCAGGCAGACTCATGCCAATGAGCAAAATGATGTATTAAAATTTCAAATCGATCGAAGGGACAGTAATTTAATTATTGAATTTTTAAATTATTTTATTTATCTCTTTATATCATGTTGATTTTTTTAGATAGTGTTGTGGTGCATAATATGTTCAACAACTTTTCATGTCGCGCAATGAGGTGCGCATTATATTGACATTACTTTTTAAAAATATATTCACGATAGGCGCGCATTATATTAAACACGTTTTACTAGACATAACTAGAATTTTATATTTTTGGATTGTTTTGCCCTGGGTATTATAATGAACATCCTTATAGTTATGTCTCGTATATAAAGGATTTATAGTGAAAACTTTGTATTTTACTTTTTAAAAAAATTATTTTCTATAATATCTCAATTTATGGGAACCTATCTTTTTTAAATTAATACAAACTATTCAAACCCATTTCATAGAACAAGGATATGTGCTAATACAGAACGCTGTTACAGAGAGTTGGATACGGCATTCAATTCAGAGTTAAACAAGGAGAAAAATATGAGTGGGGAAAATTCAGAAGATGTTGTTCTATTTTTAGAGCAAGAAGTAAAGCGAGAGTTTTTTTTATCCATAGATATGAAAGAAAATAAAGGAACGTGGTGATGACTTACATGTCCTTGCAAAAAAATATTCATGTAAAATACCATCTAGCCTACTAAATGAAGAATTTGAACATAAAATAAATTTCCTTATTTACATTGATGAAGAATTGTTCGAGATTGAAAGAGATAGGATCCAGGTTTTTATGACAGTACACAGGGCCGGTCTTAGCATTTGCGGGGCCCCATGCACCTTAGTATGCGAAAAGAATTGCGTTGGCCCCAGTTTGGATAAGGATGAGGTATTTGTAAGGATAATACATGTAAATTAAGATAGGTTGGGCATATGAAAGCGCGGGGACTGCGACCGCATAGGTAGCAGGAGCCTAAGACCAACCCTGGCTATACCTACACTACAAGAAGAGGCATAATGTTTTTTTTTTTAAAACGGGAGGAAATGTCCCCACGATTTTTCTATTAAGAAAGTTAGGTAAGAAGTAAATGTATAAATAATTTTTAAAAATATGTTAACATACTGATGAATACAATTTCTTTTCTTTAATAAAAGAAACCATATATTTATAAATAAAAAGTAAAAGCATATTAATTGTTAATGTTTTTGGGCGTAAATTTGGAATTTTTTTTTACTCATTTGTGGGGGGGGGGGGGGGGGAGAGAGACCTGCTACCCTTATAATTTTCTTGTGGGCTTCAAAACAAGTATCTTGTATTTTTATAATGTGTAATTACATATATATCAGCTTATGCGGCCTCTTTTATTACTACTTACATAAATAGGGCATGGAATGGTAAAAGTGTTCACCATCTTTTACTATGTACTTTGTTTCAATTTCAATTATTTATTAATGTTTATTAATTTATAAAAACATCATATGATTGACTAAGGGGCCTTCCATTAATGACGTCACGTGATTTTGGCTGATTTTTCAACCCCTACCCCAAGGAGGTTTAATTACAAACCTCCTTGCCCTACATCCTTCCCCCCCCCCATACAAGCTGTAGTTTCTATTTGAAAATGAGCATGTTTAAATTAATTTTTTGTCATTTTAATATGTTTTTAGTTTAAGGGTGCACTTAAATATCGTAACACGCGTGAATCGTGAACCCACGTAAAACGTCATTGAATAAAGTGTCGGTAATCTTATATTTAAGTGGAACTTTTATTTAAATTTGCGAGTTTGGAATGACGTCAAATGTGTGGAACCCCCCCCCCAAACACCCGTGCGTGACGTCATTTATGGGCTATCTTTAAAAGGGCGGCATATTGGAGACCGCCCCGGGCGGCAAAAGCTCTACGCCACTGGCCACTACCATTGTTGTTGTACAATGGGTACAACAATGTAAACAAATTCGAGCACTGTTATCTTTGCATTAGCCATTTCGGCTAAAACCTATATCTCCGACCGGAGCGTCGCGTCTCTTCCGATTTTTTAGGGTTTGGGTTAGGTTTAGCTTTAGAATTTCGAAAAATTGATGATTTTTAGGGTTTGGGTTAGGTATAGCTTTAGAATTTCTGAAAATTGAAGATTTTAGGGTTTGGATGGCCGCCGATAAGGTCGGCCCGGTCGGAGATATAGGTTTTAACCGCCATTTCTTCTACTAATAATAATTAATAATGATATAATTATAATTAATACTATAATACTATAATACTAATACTAATACCACCACCTTCGGGTCCCTCGCCTTCTCCAGGTTCTCCATGATTGGCCTTCATTGCAACTGGTGCAGTAGAAGCATGATTGTGGTCTGCACTTGCTGTGGTTTGAAAATTTCTAGTTAGAAATATAACTCTAATGCATTCTCTGTGAATTTGTCGAGAAAACCTTGTAATTTGTGAAATCATTCTTCCGATCTCCAATATAACTTTTTCACTCCACTCACAAGCAAGTCAAAAACATTTATTGTTGACACACATTTACGTAAGTTAAGTGTCGGATAAAGTTGATCTTTATTTCAGTTTACAAATGAGAGTACGGAAAATAATTGGTTATTTATATTTAAAATTATCGAGTACTTCTGAAATATTAGAGATGATATGAGATTATGAGATAATTTAAATCAAAATTTCCATTTTCTTTGTCAAGGAATATAAAAATATATTGCATTGATAATATTCTTGGCAATAAATTACATTTATATTTTAAATAAATTAACTCATGTGGTAAATTTAATATGATTAATGGAAATCAGAGACTGTTTTTTTAAAAGTATATCTTTTTTTTTTTAACCAGGAAAGCTAAACGATCAAGAAAATAATTCCAAGATGGCAGCCACCATGAAAGACGTTAGTAGAAACATTTGTTTAATAGTTTTGTTATTGTCTCTTTATGAATATATAATCTTTTATAAATGGAAAATATAATTATTTAATTAACAGGAGTTACTTGAGTAGATAGAGGTGAATAGCATGAATTTAATGAGACAATTATGATTTTGAAAAAACGTAGTGTCTGCTGCCAGGACAAGTGACAATATCATATATTATGATATATTATTAATGTCAATATCACAAAGTAACGGCACGGTTGAAGAACGTCGACCGTGACGTCACAACGCTACCGGTTGCTTGGAACGAGAATTCCTTCCTTTGAAATCATGTTTGTTTTCTTATTTTTTTATTACCTACCTTTGCGGGGGAAACTAGTGAATTTAATTAAAAATTAATGAAAAATAACAGGGTAGGGCTTGAGGGGAGGGCCCTGCCTCCCCTCATATATTCTGAAAATAAAAAAGTTTATAAACAACAGGGGAGGGCCCTCCCTCCCCTCATATTAGGCACTTGGATAAGACCGGGAATTCCCGAAAAAACTGGTATCCTATTTTCGTTATCATTTTTGAGACTTCAACTTTTTAAATAAACGAGGGTGACGTAGTTTGGGGATTTTTAGCTAACTTATAGACCAGAATGCACTTTCCACTTCCGCCCAACTATTTACAAGGAGTATTGATCTGTCATTAGTCATTAGATGCTTCAGTTTATTTTTTTCTTCAAGATCTAAATATTGCAAATTTAAGGTAAAAACATGCTACTTTCACTCATTTATAACTTTTTTTTAAAAAAGTGTCCTATCATAATTTTAAGGTTCAATTTTTATAATATCATAAATAATAACATCCAAAGTTCATTCTGTTTTGTTAAGAGATTCTCCCTAAAAGTTCTCCAGAAATTTTTGGCACGTGTCTCAAACTTACCTATTATCGATAACGTTTAAAATAACTTTTTCTCTTTAGTAAAAAATAGACTTATAATTGAAATCCAGCAAAATTGGTAATGATAATGTATTTAAAAATGAAATATTAACAGTGTAACAACACAAACACATTCTAATGGGATTGTATTATTTTATTTGGACTTAAAGATATTTTTTTAGTGGGATCATGTTTTTTTTGTTTATTATTATTAATGGATATAAATAGAATTAATACATTAAAAAGTATAATTCACAATGACAAGTAAATAAATCAATTAGTGATTGTATTACTTATTTTTAAATGTAAATGTTAAACAATTGCTAAGAAATGATGAAATAAATATGTATATAATATTTATTATATTTTAAAGTGTTTTTAAAGAAAACAAACAGTAAAACAAAACAAAAAAACAAAAATAATTGAAAATATGCTTAGTCGGCATATTTCCAACATTTATATAAAGAAAAAAACAACATCAAAAATATTTTTTTGCACAAAGTTAACAATAACTAAATGTAGAATTTAATTCATAAATTGTTAGCATTTATATCTAAGTGTATTCCCTTTAAATATTAGAATTTTATATAATTTTATAATAAAATTATAAGCCTAAAAGTAGAGCCCCTCATATGGGTCACGAAATGTGGAGGAAAATCCCATTATAAAAAAGAGGTTTTTGGGGTCTCACTAAAAAATTCATATCTTTTGAACCACTTGAGCTAGAAAGTTAATCTTGGTGTTTTGTTAAACCATTCACTTTGCTCTATAAGCCTACATTATTTTTAAATTTTTAAAATTGTTTTGAAATTTTCATCCAAGTGCCTA
>MUZC01004735.1:160777-209727 GCA_002072015.1 Radix auricularia | reverse complement strand
TTTGGGTTAGGTATAGCTTTAGAATTTCGGAAGATTTTAGGGTTTGGGTTAGGTATAGCTTTAGAATTTCGGAAGATTTTAGGGTTTGGGTTAGGTATAGCTTTAGAATTTCGGAAGATTTTAGGGTTTGGGTTAGGTATAGCTTTAGAATTTCGGAAGATTTTAGGGTTTGGGTTAGGTTGGCCATGGCCATAGGACCATAGCTTTAGAATTTCGGAAAATTGAAGATTTTAGGGTTTGGGCTAGGTATAGCGATATAATTTTATTGTGGCAGTATTCATCTAATTTGTTGTGATTCAGATGCCTGATCGGTGAGTACCCATTGTTTTCTTAAATTTTTACAACTATTTTGCTTTTATGAAAAACGCTAAAAAATACCCCTTAAATTATTAGAATGTCCCCCAATCCTTTGGCCATCTTGTTGCTATGGCACGTCACCGCCGAAAAAGTAGTGAGAGCCCCGTGAATTTTTTTTTTTAATTTGCCGGTAGCTAAAAAAAACTGCGCAATTTTAGAATCCCTGATTCCCCTACCCCTTTAAATTCACGGGGCTCGCACTACTTTTCCGGTGGTGATGTGCGATAGCAACAAGATGGCCGCCGATAAGATCGGCCCGGTCGGAGATATAGGTTTTTACCGCCTTTTTTAAAAGGCACGTGTCATAATGCCCATAGCAACAAGATGGCCACCGGTAATTACGTCACGGTCTACCAACTTCGTGTTTACCAACGGCACTAACGGCAGACAACTCAACAAGACTTGGCTAGTGCTACGACTTGTCGTAACACTAGCAACATTCCTTTGCATTGTCTGTTCCCCCTCCCCTTAGACCCCTCCCCCGTTTCTTTTTTTATTTTCGGGAGGGAGTACCCTCCCCTTAGATCCTTGCCCCGGTGAGGGAGACAAACGAGGAAATACAAAAATAAAGGGAGGTAACTACAACATAGCAACCAACTTTTGATCCGTACAACAATAATTAGCCTATTTTAATTATGATAATACTTAATACTAATACTTTAACTTTAATACTAAACAATAGTTCTCATAATCAAATTTTATGATTACTATGTAAGCTGATTAGGCTGAAGCGAAGTATGTCGACCGTGACATCACGACGCTACCAGTTGCTGGAAAAGAGAGTTCTATAAATTCTGAAAGGATTTTCAAAAATGGAAGGTTTTAGAGTTTGGGTTAGGTATACTATAGAATTTTAATTTTAGCTTTTTAAAGAACGTGCCATAACAACAAAGATGGCCACCAGTAATGACGTGACGTCACGGTCATCATACTTTGTTTTAACCGAGCGGCTGATTAATGAATTTTAAAGGTAAAAAAAAACCTTAATGGTAAACTTAATGACAAACATTTATAATTTTAAAAAATCAATATTTGACATGAGCTTCGTTGGATGAAGTCCATTGCGCCTGATGGTAAATCTGTTTGTGGGATTGAATCCTGCTCCCATCTAGTTTTAAAAAGGTTTTTTTGTGTGTGTTTGTTAAACCAATCACAATGAATGTGCTGGTGACTGTAATGTATGTTCTTTTTATTCTGAAAAGCAGATACATTGATTAAATCTTAGGGGTCTGCCGATATCCATTTTTGTCGGTATTACTGATATTTTTTTTCCGAAACAAAGTTTCTGATACTGATAATACTAATTAATACTGATATGTTTACAAGTTTCAGATCATGATCTACATTGACATCAAGACATACGACATATGAATCATTTATGAATATGACTCACGACAAAACGAACTATATTTTTTAAAATGTTCAAAAATATTAATTACTCCTTTTCAACCTTCGGCTTTGACTTACAATTGTTAATTTTAAGCAATAGTTAAATAAATTTTGCACACTGCCAATTTTTATGAATGAAAAAACGAGAACAAAATAATAGTAATAGTAAAAGAGTGAAATTGAGGTTGAAGGATGAAAACGAATGGAATGGTTTCCAGTGACAGGTCTGCACACAGTACATTTTATCATTCCACACGAAACGAATTGTTTCTGCGATTGTGAGCGAATCTTTGCTAGAGCATTTACGGTAAACTTAATTTTAATATATGGTATCGGTATCACTTACACAAGTATAGCAAAATCGGCTGATATAATCGAGAGACCAATATTAAGTCTATTTAAATAAATTAAAATTTTAGAATTAATACACAGTAATACACACATAAATAAGCTCAGATCTTTTAATAATTAATGTCGTTGGCTATTATAATATGCATATAAAATATAAAGAAGAGTTTGTAAAGATTTTATAGTTATAGCGACTAAGACTAGTTGTATGTGAAGTTGCATATGTTGTGACGCTAGCATCATCCCGTTGAATCGTCTGCTGCTACGACAGTCATGTCGTAATGCTAGCAACATCCCATCGAATTGTCTGCTGTTATGACATGTCATAGCAGCAGTTTCCTAGCTAACGCTGCGATATGTCGTAACGCTAGCAACATCCTTGAGAAAAATAAATGCCAAGCACTTAGGACTTCTTAGAGTTCATGTTTCATTTCGAAGGAGAATAAAAACTCACGGTCCATTATTAAGATGGCAAATTACAGTAAGATTCCATCAGTTGCAATCATTTGTCCACCTAAATCAGTGGTTCCCAAAGTGATCCATATATAAACCCCTGGGGTTCCTGGTACTAGGTAGTAGGTACCATTCAGAAATTCAGGGGCTCAGCAGAAAATTAAAATTGATTTGTGGGTGTGGGTCTCTGAACACTGTCATGGGGTTTGTGGAAGATTTAATCCATATATATTCTGTGCCTAAACACATCTGTCAGTCAGTGATCGCTATGCAAGGTAACTCTTGATTATTATTTTGTTTTAAAAATTTAGTCGTAAAACAATAAACATTTTAGTGTCTAGATTTAATGTGTGTATTAATTAAGTGTTGTGTTTCTCACCTGAAATATACGACATGAAGTCATTGTTTGAGCTTAAAATAATTTGTGAAAATGGAGCAATAAAAATAAATAAGAAGAAATTTATGCACTGTGTTAATATTGAGTCTAATTGGTGGCACTATTATTTTTATGTTGAGGGTACGTTTGTGGACTTTTAAAGGCAGGTTACTTTTCATTGGTAGTGACAGGCATCAATGACAATATCATCACTCAACCTGGGTAAAAAGGAGAAAGTATTGATTGATATTTTTACTAAGCTGACCCCGTAGCGTAGCCCAAGTATTACGCTTGTATACAATGATAAACTTGTGTCCATTTTTAACATTATGGAAATTAAAATAAAAAACAAAATATTATTTCAATGTTCTTTCCAACAATAAATAAGATCTTAGCTGCTATCAGTCATGGATTAAAATGTTGTTTTACATAGAAACGGAAAAAGAACTACTGTTGGGTAATTTTTGATGTGTCGGGAAATTATATTTATCTCAATTCTATGCTATCACTATCACCAAAAAATGTTCAAAAAGACTTTACTGCAGCATTCCATTTTAACTGTGTTTTTTTACAACAGATAAGAGAATAAGTGAGCTGAAGAAAAAATGCAGACAATACAGTGTTGTTGAATATTTGATGTATAGCTAAATTTCGGGAAAATGATTGATACAAATTGTGAAATGTTATTTATGGAATTAAAAAGAGTTATTGAAGTTAAAGCTACACTCTGGACTTAATGATGTTTAAAAGAAGCTGTACCGAATCTATTTTCAGTACATTGTGTCATTCATTGACATAATTTATTCACAAAAAAATCTTAGTGAAAGTTTGCATGGATCACTAGATTATGTCATCAGAGCAGTTTATAAATCCAAAGGAATGTCTGCAATGAGAGACTATTTGCTCAACATTGTTTTGAAAATGACTTGTGCAATAATTCACACTAAAGTACATTGATTATTCAAAAGTGCATATTTAAATCGATTTTATGCTTTCTTTGATTGAGTGTTTGGAAAGCAAAGACAGTGATTTGGGACACAATTAGCTCAAAAAATGACATAGCCTTTCTTTATGATTGATTTTTTGCCAAATTTAACTAAACTAATTTGAAACTAAAAGGTGACCAATGAAATGTAATGAAAACAAAAAGCGGAATATCTGCAATTGTTTCAAACCTTTTTCTGTACATATAAAAGTTGGAAAGAGGAGAATGTTCTCAGTTTCCAACTACAGTCGAACCCACTTACCTCGAGCTCGGTTAGCTCGACCACCCTATTATGTCGACGTTTTTTATTGGAACCGCCAAATTCTCTCTTTGTCTTAGCATTTTCTCGTCGTTTAATTCAATTTTTTTAAGTCGCCGAAACCTCATAACACGAGCACAAAAAAGGGTCAAATTTGCCACTTAACATTGGTTATCTCGATCCCCATGACCAATCGCCAGCTTTTGAAAATGTTAGCTATGATTTTTTTATAACCAAGGGAAGGGACCAAGTTTCTGCCTCACCAGGGTCTGCTGGGGACGTCACAGCCCACTTGCGTTTTGCTCTCAGCGCTGTATTGCTTCTGGTACTATGGCAATCGCCGGCTTTGGAAACCAAAGTAACTGCATATATACGATACGTTTCAGAGATGTGTTGGAGAATAATAAAAGTTTTTATCGATAATCGACGTTGGTTTTTATTTTAAATTTTAAAATTTCTGCTGTCAGTTGGTGCACATATACCTTTTGCTGTTAGCAAACATGTATGTACAATTTTATAGCATGCCGATAGCTTCATCAAACAAATAACGGCTATGCTGTAGTGTTAAAAAAAACTCCAAAAACACGTGCATGAACATTATCATTTATTAACGTTAGTGATGGGACAATACCAAAATCATAGGCTGCTTACTGTAAACAAGGCTCCCCAGATTTTAAAATATGTAATATAACAGAATACAGACAGTTTACCCACCCCCACTCTCAATCTCCCACACCATTGTTGTTGGTTAGTCCTATTAGCATCAAGTTACCGAAGGAATTCTAAGTCCATTGTAAGCTGAGGGGATCGTATGGAATAATAAAATGTACCGTGTGCAGACTTGTTGTCATTNGTTCAAAAGGAGTACCTAATTTATTTGTGTACGTTTATATAGAGAAGAGTTCGCTTTGTCATGAGTCATATATAGGTCACGATAGACCATTCTGAGTCCATTGTAAGCTGAGGATAAGCTGACGGACCCAAAGAAGATGATTAGGAAGAGAATGGTTCGGGGACAATGTGGGGATGTGTAGGTTACTTATTTGTGTAGCTTGTAAGGAAAATCAAGCAAGTGGCTTCGAAGGCACAGTATCGCTCAATCTGGGAATCACCGCTAAACGGCGTTATATTTAAACTTAAACGGTCTTTAAAAACGAACGGTCTTAACAACCTTAAGAAAGAGTGAAGAAATAGGGTCCCGATATTCCGATACGATTCTGATTAATCGTCCCATCACTAATTAACGCACAACACGTACATAAAGAAATTTCAAGCGCATGTTAATATTTTGCCGCCATATTGGTTTTTGCTTTAACTCGATCATCGGTTATGTCGATGCCATTTTTCATACCCCAACGCCGTCGACTTAAGCGGTTTCGACTTGTATTTCCAAATTGAAAAATTGAGATGATGATTTGCTTGCTTACTGTTAACAATTAGCGGCTCTTTATGCAGTCTGAATCAAAGATTTGAAGACATTCTTCACTTGATATTCCTGAATGACAGTTGAACTCTTTAGCGCGTGGACAAACTTAGATCCCAAATACAGATGAATCCATGCTAATACAGCAGGAGCTTATTGAAATATCCGCTATTGTTGAACCAATGGTTGAACAAGGATACCACAAATTTTGGTTGCAAAAACAGATCACAATTTTATATCCTGCATAAATGGTTAATGTACAGAATTTTTTTGACTGCTTTCCTGTCTTCCTATTTGGTAGAAAGCAGATTCAGTGCCGTTATGAACCTCATCACAAAGAAATAGAAACAGACTAGAAATTAGTTGCGCGTGAGGAATTAGTGGGTGTTACTCACAAATATTGAGTCAGTCATAAATACAGTCATAAATCTCATCATACTCATCCAGGTCATTAATTGTTTTAAATTTTATTTAAAAGAAAAATTATAATTTTAACAAATATTTCTTCATCAAAATGTTGCTTTTTTTTACTTTTAATTCTTGTACTATGCATTTATGTAAATTTTTCACTTGGCGGTCCGTGGGCAAGTTTTGACTATAAAGGGGTCCATGTGTCAAAAAAATTTGAGAACCACTGATCTCAACCAATAATTTATTTTTATAAAGCATATGTGAGAAAGGAAGACTTTTGCTTAACTTATACAAATGCTATTACAAGGCAGGAAACTCTTACTCATAGACTCATAGTCATAATGGAAATTAGTGGGTATAATAAATGATATACAATAACATTTGGTTTTAAAAATTGTTGTCTGTCAGCATCAGTATCAGTGTTTGTCATAAATTTAAGCATCCTTAACTTTTTCAGTCACAAAGTGATGTGCAAGTGACCTTTGAAGATCAAGAGAAGATTAATAGATTTGCCCGCACAAATGCTCGCCTCATGGATTTTAAGGAGGAACTAACAGCTAAAGAGGTAAGTCAAAATAAACCGTATTTTTACATTTTGAACATAGATAGTTTATAAAACTTATGGTACACATTATTGTCATCATTATAAACATGCATTCAAAAAACACCAACTTAACTCATATATGTAGATGGATAAATATGAGGAATTAATAACTGTTATTTATTTGTCTTGACAGAAGGAACTGGAAAATCTAACAGATGCTGAAGAAGAACTCGTACTTGCTGAGGGTGATTCAAGTTCTGTGCCATATCCTTTTGAGGAAATATATTTTTATATCAGTCATTATAAAATCTTCTAGGCATCTCAATAAGTCTAATTATTCCTTAGAAAAGAGGTAGAAGAATATATCATTATGTCCCATTTTTGCTACTTGGTTTTAAATAAATCCATATAATGTTATGATTTGGTGGCAATTAAATACCTACTTATGGCAGCTAAAGAAATTTCAAAATAAAATATTACACATCCACTGTGCTTGTGGTATTTATAAGAATCTCATTTAGAGCAAATGTAGGAAATTTCAGCATGGTTCTTAAACAGTTGATTGAGGGAAATGGAAGAACATTTTTTAAAAATGTTTAAATTTAACAGCCATCTAAATATGATTTTTTTAATGTTTAGATAATCTGAGCCCATTGAGTTGATTGAGCCTGGTGGGCTAGCACAAACACACTATAAAAGCATTATCATCATTTTACTGTACTACTGTTACTAGTGGCGTTAAAGAACAATACTTATAGTTTGTTGTTATTATTGTTTTTTAAAACTAGATGATAACCATATAGGGTGGTCGCAAGTGGTTTTCTTTGGGTTTGATTGTTTTAAGAGCAAACAAAGAGCTTTCTTTTATTTTTATTGTGTTATCATAAGTAGCAATAAACACAACTTATAACTTATAATTCTGAATAACAAAATGTTTTACAGGTTATTGTAAATATGATTTAGTATGGCAGTCATTAAATAAACAAGTGTATAGCCATGGTGATAGCAAGTGTTTAGGCATGATGTATGACTCTATTGTTGTTGAGCCTTTTCGTCCATAGAGGCATCATTGTTGGCGTCTGCGATTCCTCCAAGGGCATAGGCCACCTACGAGAGACCTCCAGGCATCCATAACCTGGGGCAGCTTCTCCAGGATCTTCCATTCATAGCCAATTCTCTTGATGTCTGCCTCCACCAAGTTTCTGATGATGGAAAATTCTAGATACTTTTCTATTACCATTATAATAATAAGTTGAGACCAATATTTCCATTTAAGCTGTTCAGCCGCGCAGATATCTGAATGACCCTGTGTGGCAGTTTGGGAATACTGCGCAGCAAAGTTTTTGAAGTATTGCACAAAAAATGGATGCTGTGCAACTTTGCACACAAGTGTTTTTACTTTGCATACGCACCAATGAAACTTAGAGGGAACATTGTTTGAGACATTTAAAAACACCAGATGGATGTGAGGCTTAGTGTGGTCAGCATGTCTGACAAAAGCTGTTAGTGTTTAGTACACAAAGACGTTCCAGTTTTTTGGGACTTTATAAACAGTGGACCATGAGCTTTACATTAAAAATTAAAATACAAACTGGGTAGTCAAGAACAGGTGCAAGGCAAATAATAACATGTAAAATTTTACTACAGAGCGACCTTTTAAATCAGTGAAATTACTGAGATTTATTGTTGCTTGCAACAAATGATATTGATATCTATAGTTATTCAAGTGACTTTCAGATAACCTTACCATATACTAAAAAAAGTTCCTCTTACTGAAGTCAATATTTATCAATTTTTAAGAGCAAAACATTTCAATTTTTAAAGTAGTACTAAAAATTCATTGGCTATCAGTTCTTAAAAGTCTAGAGCCTAACCAAGAAAAATTTGTTCTAAATTTAAGTAAGATAAAATGTAAATCTTAATTCAGAATATTCAAGATGTTTCAACGCTTAATTTATTTTTTTTTAAATTACCACTGAAACATTTTTTGCACAGTATGTTGCTGTGTTTTATGGAAATTTACATTTGAGAAAATATGTTTATAACAAATGTGGATAATCAATGAAAAATTATTATGATAGTTAACTATAAATTTAGGAGCTGGAAAGTTCATGCTTTGCTGTCTCAGTTTCTGTGTATGCGGTTCTTAACTTCACTTGTATGACAGTTTATATATTACTAACCACATACAGTATAATAAAACATACCAACAGAAATTTAAAAAGCGCTACTTCACTTGCCCCCAAAATCCAGCATAGTCTGTAAAGGGGGACTTAAACCTTACCTTGCTTTTCTTTTATAATCCAAGCAATGTAGGATTTGTTTGAGTTTTACCAACCAGCCAGTAACTGTATGATTTTTGTTTGATGTGTTGTTACCTTAACCAAATGCTACATATCAGATAGGAGAAGTTTTGGTGGACATGAGTCTGGAGGAAGCTCAAGCTGCCTTGGAAAAAGCCAAGGAACTGTGTCTTGAAGAAATTGCTGCCCTTAAGACGAAAGCCGAGGCTCACAAAGAGACGCTCAATAGCCTGAAGACTCTCCTCTACGCCAAGTTCGGCACCAGTATTAACCTCGACCTTGATGATGAGAGCTAACGGCAATGAATCGAGGATATTCTCATTTTATGAAAGTCTTTTTTATATAAACACTGACATTCGCTACAAGTTTTATTTAAATTAAATTAAAGGTTTTAACAAAAAAAATAATATTGTTTGTCGAGACCTTACTGTTTCACTTGTAACTCAACCTAGTGTGTTTCCTCTTTCATAGGTGTAGGGGCCGTCCGTGAATGACGTTACACAATTTAGGCTGATTTTTACCCACCCCCACTTCCCCGTCACAAGTAGTCACAAAAACTTAGACCCCCTTCCTATATGAATATGACATCACAAACCATTTACTCCCCCCCNCCCCCCCCCCCCCCCACCCACCTATAAAAGTTGTATTTTCTACTTGAAAATGAGCATATTTCTAAAACATTTTTTTGTCATGAAGTATGTATTTAGTGTAAAGATGCACTCTAATATCGTAAGTTATTCTAAACACGTGTGAAGCCATGTAAAACATAATTTAATAAATTGTTTACTATCAAATATGTACGTGTAAATTTTACTTACTTAAATTTGCACATTTTTGACGTTACATCACATTTGTTTAAAGACCCTCTCCCCTCATCACAATTGTGAGACCCTCCTCCCCTCTAGGTTGCGTGACGTCATTTATGGACGGCCCAATGATCTGTTATTTTCCAAAATTATCCCTTTTATTTTTGGTTGAAAATGTTCACTTAAAATACACTCATATTACATATCATCATCATTGCCTGTCGTCCCATCTGGGGCATAGGCCACGAACAAAGACTCTCCAGGCATCCCGGTCCTGTGCCAATCTCTCTAGCTGTGCCCACTCTTCTTGGAGTCTGTCTCCAGTTCCCTTCTCCATGTCATTTTGGGTCGACCTCTTTTTCTCTTGCCCTGGGGGTTCCAAATGAGGGCTTGTCTCACAATACTGGATGTAGGCTTTCTGAGGGTGTGGCCAATCCATCTCCATCTGCGTTGACGTATTAGTTCTTCCACTGGCTCTTGTGTACGTTGCCAGAATTTATATCTATTTAAGATGGCCTTTGAATGTCGTTTTCCTGTTAATTTTTTTAAAAAATTTATATTTTTCATTTCAAAAAGAATAATTTCAGCTACTGGTACTTAAAGTTTTTGTAACGAGTTATGGAATGTCAGTGTTGTCAATCATGTCATAAGATGTTAGCAATGGGCAGCCCTAGTTATCATATGTTTGGGGTCCCACAGTCCTATGGAATTCCAGGATGCAATGGCAATATCATGGATTAAAAAAACAACTCATTGAAATAATGTGCAATCTTGTATTTTTCGAGAATTGTGTGCAAAGTTCATGATCCTTTTTTTAGCGCATTTTCGAGAAGTCGAATGCGCTATTGCACCCGTTTTGTCCGTCCGTCCGTCCGTCTGTCATCACCCTTGATCACAGCATCCATAAGTCCTAGACCCATGATGTATATATGTTTTTTGTACGTCCTGACCTGCCATTTGTGCATCAACACTCAGTTACTCGATCCGTTAAAAAACCCCGTTAAAACTACCAAAAAATATTTCGAATCGAGAGGTAACACTAGCGCAGGGAACGGCCGCCATTGCCGGAAGTCGTATACATAGTTTTCCAAGCATTGAAGAGTGGTGCGAATGCGTGCAAAAGAATTAGTTGTTTTTTTTTTAGTTGACGTCATTAGAATATGTGTAAAAGTTTAGAGAGTTTTACGTCATCATTTGTGGTGACTTGTAGTTAGATTAAAGAGAAAATAAAAAAATTTAAAATGTAAAGAAATGACTTTTAAATTTAAAAAATGTCAGGTATATTCATTACACAAGAAAATTCAAAAAAATATGTCTAAAATCTAAACACAATTACTGATAACTACATAATGCTGATATCTAACATAAGTACTGATACAAAATACGAAAATGCGCTAACACGTCCTGAATTCCAATAGGGACCAGGCTTAACATGATTTTTTTTCTCTCTTCACAAAGTGACATGGATTTATGATCTTTAATTTATTAGAAGTAGAAGTACTGAAATTGTTAATTTTCTCTTTGGAAAAGCACTTGAATTTGATTACATTATTTATAGTTTATAGTATAGATTTGGTGGAGGAATGTTAGCTAGGACTAGTGTCAGTCTGTTATATTATCTGTTGGCTAGGGTCAGTCTGTCATGTTGTCTTTTAGCTAGGGTTATTCTGCCATGTATGTTAGCTAGGGTCAGTCTGTTATGTTGTCTGTGAGCTAGGGTTAGTCCGCCATGCATGTTAGCTAGGGCCAGTCTGTTACGTTGTCTGTTAGTTAGGGTCAAAAGTCTGCCATGTATGTTAGCTAGGGCCAGTCAGCCATGTTGTCTGTTAGTTAGGGCCACTCATCCATGTATGTTAGCTAAGGTCAGTCTGCCATGTTAGCAATAATTGAATAAGGGCCAGTCTGATGGGTCATGGCAGACTGATACTAGCCAACTTACAATATGACAGATTGACCCTCGCTAACATATAGCATAACACACCGACTCTATCTTAAAAATGGTATTTTCCTTTCATATCCTGATCCGCTGTTTCACAAACACCTTATTTAATACCGGAACATTCGATTAAAACGTGATCATTTGCGCAATTAATCTTTTGTACATGTTACACAATTAAGACAGTCACCTGACGCTTTGCCCATTCAATCAATGAAAAAGAATGCTTGTTATATAGATATTAGGGCTGTTATCGATTAATTTAAAATTAATCGTTAACTTTTGAAAAATTACCGAATAATTAATCGATAATTTTGATAGCATCAAAAAAATAAGTTGTATGACGTCATTAAACTGAAAATTTCAAGGGATTCAACAAAAACAGGCGATTCACATTTTTTTATATATAGATATAAGTAGTTCAATATACTGTCAATGAATTTGAATTTTGTTATGGTTAATTAAGTAATAACAGTGTTTAATTGTTGATATTATTTTCCTTGTATAACAGCTTATTTTAAAGTTTACACTTTAAAAATCTTTTATTTTTAAATGGAGACGTTTGTACGTAAAAAAGCATCTAATTTTTGTTACTACTAATTGATTATTTATTGATAAAACGGTTGAATCGCTAATGTGATGTACCATTCTTTTAATCGCTATTTTATCGATTAAAATAATTTTAATCGATACAATTTTTTACCGATTTTAATCGAGAAATTAATCGATAATTTCCGCAGCCCTAATAGATATCTATTTAATGTTTTTCGGTATCGGTATGGAAGAGGGAATTACGAGAGGGATCATGTAACCAGCCAGGATTGGTTGAGGTGGAACAGTTTTTGGTAAGAATAATTTTTTTTTTTTTTTTTGCGTAACCAAGCAGTAACCACGTTTTTTAAAAAAATTTATTATTTTTAGTGAACATTATTTTTTAATAATTGAAAATAAATTTAATATTTTCACTCTAAAATCGTCGTTATTCAGTTTAAAACACGAAATTCTATTCTTGTAGTTGTAATTTTCGTATCAGATATCCTTGGTTGGCTGGACCAAAAGAAGGTTGTTCGTCGTAACACGTCAAACAGTAACAGGCCCGGCGTAGTGCAATGTGTGACCACGCACGCGTAAAATCGCCACAAGATACTAGGAGTCCTGGGTTACGCCGGTCCCGACTTGCGCTGTTTCGTGCGAACGCGCTGAGCCCCCATAAAAAGATAATATTACGCGTCATCCCGTCTTTTTAAATATCCTTTATATTAACTTGGGTCTTCTGCTTGCACGCCGAAAAAAACTTTGCATCGATTTTTAACCCACTTCCTCATATGCTAGCAAGCTGAAATTTTGCAGGCAGACTCGTGCCGATGACAAAGATGATGTTTCAAAATTTCAGATCGGTTGAATTACTTTAATGTCCTGTAATTACTCATTTTCCGTGCAAGAGTTTCGCGATGCGTACTGTATTAAAATTGAAAACCATGTTGTTGTTTTTTTAATACGTGCGTATTATATTGACGATACTTTTGTAAATATATTCCTGATCTGTAAATGTAAAAGTAAATGCTATTAATCGCAAAACTGTCTCGCGGTGTTTCTATAACTCTTTCTCGTGATCAAATCGAGCTGAATATTAGCTAGCAGACCGTAGATTTTTTTATACTATAAATCCTTTATATATTTGAGATTTCTATTGAGCCATAATTTTAAAAAGATATTTTTGGATTGCCGTGCGATGCGTGTTATAATGAGCATTCGTTTAGTCATGTCTCGTTCATAGAGGATTTATAGTCAAGACCTTTTTTTTTTTTTAAACTTTTGTTGTTTTTTTTAAAAATAAATCCTTCATATTATATTAACTCATTGTGTCTGTTTGCTTGCCGAAAAGACTTTGGATCGGATTTTAACCCATTTCCTCGTATGCTAATGAACTGAAATTTTGCAGGATGACTGATGACGATGATAAAAATGATCTATCAAAATTCAGATCGATCGAATGTACTGCAATTAAATTAATGAATTTTAAGATTAGCTCTATGTAGCATGTTAATTCTTTGTGCTAGAATGTCGTGGTACGTATTATATTGAACAACCTTTTAAATATGTTCCTGTCGTGCTGTACGTATTATATTGAGTACACTTTTTAAAAAAATATATTCCAGATCTGAAATAGTAAATGCTATTAATTGCGTATCTGTCTCGCGGTGCGCACTAAGTTATACATGTCTTATAACCCTTTCCCCGTAATCAAATCGAGCTGAAATTTAGCAGGCAGACTCTAGGAGTTTTTTTTCTCACTATACTGTAAATCCTTTAGCCTATATATTTGAAACATATATCTACAATTTTGGATAGTCGTGCGATGCGTATTATAATGGACATTCTTTTAGTTTGGTCTTGCATATAATAATAGTATAAAGAATTTTTAGTCACAAACTTGTTTTTTTACGATTTTTTTTAAAATTTAAATTTATGTTTATTTTTCAATGGGTAAGGAATTATTTTCACTTTTTAAAATACTGTTTTATGCCATTAACTGTTACATTTTTATATCACTGTACATACAGTACTTAACGTTATTTTTTTTTAAATTTTAAATTTATCATCTGACTTACACTGAAATTCTGGTTACGTTTCTTACGAACGGATTATCGTCTTAACCTTTAAGCAGCGTGGCCGCGCAGATATTTGAGCGACGCCCTGCAGCACTTAAGAGTTACCGTGCAGTAAATGTCTATTATTTCACACAAAAATAGATGCTTTACAGACGAGTTTTTATACTTTGCACACTGACCAAAGAACCTTAGAGGGAACATTGGTCATAACCCGAGGACCCCCTGTATATAGAAACGGGTTTTTTTTTATTCTGTTACATTTTAACTTCAGTTTTTTAAAAGGCGACCATACACTTTCACTCAGTATAAAAATAAAAAGCCGTAGCATGAGAAGACTCTATTACTGTGATGTCCGGATGGGCCCACTGACATATTTTTCTAGTGCACTGTTAGTACAAGTAAGAGAAGGGGTGACCTCTACGTGGTTCGACAGACGAGTAATGTTGTGGAACAGACCACGACCTGAAACTGACAAACCCCTGGCTTGGACAGCCGAAGACCGGTGTTAGGTGCTAGTCATATATGATTACAGTCGCTGTACGGATCTTAGGTAAAGCATTTAGATGCAATGCTGATGATGAAAAACCAAAGTACCCGTTGAGGGTCGGGTTACTCCGAAGCGACCGTTTCGTCCCCCTCAATTAACTAGCAACGCTGTTGAGCGGTGCCGGTTTAGGGCCAGGAGCGCCAGTACGGAATAGCAAAAGGTACCGCTAGGAAACGCTTTTGGACGCCAGCTCTGAGGAAACCTTCCGGTGGGGGTTAAACCCTAGGCAAATCAGTGATGATCCACGCTTTGCGGCGATGCTAACCATAGAGACTCATAAGCTTTGCCGTGGTGGCGCCAAAGTGATACTATGTTGATAGCGAGTCATGGTAGGAAATTCCACACCTCCCTCGGGAGGCACACTTAGTGGGAGGTGTTTTCGACCTAGTGTCCTGGACGCCCAGGCGGCCACTTGTAGCAGCGACCGCTCCGGGGGGGGGGGCTTCTCAGTCTTTACGTCCCTTAGAGGGCTGAGAGGGTTTTCTGGGAAGCCCCATGAAGAGCGCAGGCTCGGGACTGCTGATTTTCTTCCACATGTAGGATTTTCAGTGCAAGTAAGCAAAACTAAGTTATCGTGTTCCCTATAAGAAACTAAGTTATGGTGTTCCCTATAAGCCGCACAGCAGTTTAGAGTAACCGCGCAGCAAAATTTGATAATAAAAGCTTATGTGTGTTTTTATAAAATAGCATATATGATTTTGCATAGAAAAACTCAAATAATTTTTTTACAAGTTAATTTTTAATTTTTCGCATCCGAATCAACGAAGCGTTGAGGGACGATTGATTAAAGTTAAAGTCATAGCGACACTTGATTGTAGTGAACTAAAAATGTGTTTAGGCTTATAATGTCTTTGACTATTCAACAACAACTAATGAACACGTGAAATCCGAGATCATGAAAATTCAGTCGATGGTACTGGTAAAGTAAATACGTGAAGATTTTACTATTAGTGAATGCAAGTTTTTGGAGAATTCTTGTTTTAAAACGCCTTGAAATATTACATTACATGCAACTGTACTTATAACTAGAAATTGTCCAGTTATTCACATTCTTATTCAGCTTTACTGTTTTGTAAATGACTCCAAAATGATTCACAAAGTGTTGACTTTTGTGTTCCCACTCTTATTCCGAAAGTTATTCAGAACAGTGCTTCTCAAACTTTTTCGTATGACCGGTAGGATTTTCCCCATTGCACCACGGACAGGTGCACTATTTTCTCGTACTGGCGTGATTTTCCTGCTCTGACGTGACAGCAAAGTGAATCCGTAAATGACTTAAAGCCATACAAGATTAAATTAAGCATACATTCGACGTGTTTTATACTTCATGTCATCAAACAATATAGAAAAAGTTTAAACTGGAGCCTTGATCTTAATTCTCATTCACGATCATCTTCATTTTCTATAAATATGTGTTGATTCTGATAATGGCAGCCATCATTTTTTGTTTCAAGTGTTTTTAAGGTGAAAGTACTTTAATAAATTTATACTTCTGATTTAAGTCTAAGTTTTATTAAAGAGAACATAAACTTACTATAAAAAGTCATGCACATTTATTTTTTATAAATAATATAGTAACTATAGTAAGTACATGCGTGAAATAATGCTTAAAGCTTAACTTAAACTAATGATTCAGCTGAGCCTGCTTATTTGTTGCAAGTTCATTAAGTCTTGGCTCCATTGAGGTTATAACATCCATACTGTTCCTATACTTTGTCTTATTAAACCGTCATCCGCAGCCAATGCCAACAAGTTATCTCCAGTTACAAGTCGAAGCAATAAATGGATTGCTTGTATATCCATTAAGTTTCCGTGGGTCATCTTCTGTTGAAAATTAGAACTCAAAACTGTCAAATAATTTAGTCAAGTGCTCAATGATTACTTTTCATAAAGATGAAACTCAAAGCTGTTCATCTGCACTATCAATAGTTGTTGCCAAATTGTGAAAGATATCGAAACAATCAGCTGAAACTCGACTCTTCCATGATGCTATAGCTTACGTTTCTGTCCATGGATCTTAACGGCCTTTGTAAATAATGAAGACATCCTTCCTTCCCTGGAGATTTTGGGCTCATTAAAAATGGCAAAGATAAACGCCAAATAAGCCAACTTGGCTGTCTAATTGACATTTCGAAATAGTCGAGATCAATCTGGCTTTTTCTCCTGTAGAAACTGGTTGAGCTCTCTTTTCAATTCAAAAACCCTTGACAGTACTTTGTCTCGAAACAACCAACACACATCAGCATGCAGTACGTTTGTTTTCCGCACACATTTCGTCACCTAGTGCAGCAAATGATCTTAAATTAAAGCAATTGTCCAAACATAGTTCACAATTTTTACAATTTCGCTAACCACGTTGCTTAATTAATTCTGTTGACATTAGCGTGTGGCTAAACTTTCACGGTGACATTTACAACAATATAATCGTGAATGGCACTGAATATATCAGAACTATACATAGTTGTATTAGTTAGAAATAAAGTAGAAAAGAATTACCCTTCCTTAAGGCATCATTATAGTAAAATGATATCAATTGACAATGTTATATATTCTCTTATTGGTTCTTAAACTTAAGGAAAACTTAAGGATTTGATTTAATTTTCATTTCTTGATAAATTCCGTGGACCACCACTTTGAGAAGCACTGATTTAGAATACCTTATCCGTGTACTGTAGAAAGGGAGCCGTTTACCGGCATAAAAGGTTGGTTATGTATGTGGAACTCGTTTAACAGTGCTCTCCAAAAGGACGTCAACTGATACACTTCTATGCATTTATAAGACTATTATCAATGGTGTTTTGAAAAAGGTGTGTGGGGGGGGGGGACTGCAGGAGATTAAAACTTAAATAAATCGTGCGGCGTCTTATCCTGGTCTCAATGTTAACACTCTTAGCGCAAAATATGAAATTCCTTTGTGGGGGACACTAGCACTATTGATGTTAGCCTTTGATTGAACGTTATATCAAAAATGCTATCGGATCATTTTAGTGCGATGAGCTAAAATTCGATCACAGATTTCGAGGATTAATTACAAAGGCAAATAAGGAGGAAAATTAATTCACTAAAAAAATCATAACTTTTCTGCTATAAAAGATAGAACAATGATTTAGGTGTCATTGGAAAGCTGAAAGCTTTTTCTTATGATATATTGTTTGTGTGTGTTAGATGTATTTGAAATTTTGAGTTGGAGTGCCTAATAGGGGCCGTCTATAAAGTACGCCACGCTATTTTTGACCATTTTAATTCCCCCCCACACCCCCTGTAACAAACCGTCAAGAATCTCGGACCCCCTACCCCCGAAAGTACGTCTCATTTTCGTACAAAAATATATGTTTTATTAACAAAATAATTAAAATTTAACATGAAACACCGTGACGTCACATATGGCCGGACACCCCCCTTCCCCCTGTCACGCTTTCTTACACCCCCTTCCCCCTCTGGAGCGTGACGTACTTTATGGACGGCCCCTTATGTGATTTAGACGAATGATTTCTTTTCTCTCCTAAACCGGAGCATGCGATCGAGCCTATAAGGGATACATCAAAATAGTCTTCCTTTGTATTTGTAGGTTTGGGGGTGGGGGGTGGGGCGTAATGGTGCATCCTCCACCCACCCCACAATTCTCGAAAGTACAGATCTAACCGAATACATGTGCACGAGACGTTTAATAAGGGGCCGTCCATAAAGTGAGTCACGCTATTTTTGACCCCCCTCCCCCCTGTCACAAATCTCGGAAACTCTCCCCCCCCCCTCTAAAGTACGTCACACTTTCGATTTTTTTCAAAAATTATCACCTAATTAAAATATTTAATTTAATACTTTTAAAAAAAAACACTTCACTATTAAACTGTATTGAAAATAACGTTTCAACTTAAAAGTAGAGATGTACCGGATTCAAATTTTTAAAATCCGGATTTGACTGGATTTATGAAGTGAAATTTGACCAGAGCCGAAATCAAATTTGTTAAAATTTGAGGATCCCAGATTTGCTGGCGCCATCATGAATATATATAAATTATAGCTCTACCGGCCAGCCGGATTAATGAAGTGAAATCCTGCCGTATTCCGGATCTGCTGGAGCTGGAGCCGAAATCCGGTACACCCCTACTTAAAAGAACTATCAGATTATTAAAATGACTTTAATAGTAGAATAGTTACTAGCCATCTCTTATCACAGTTGAAGGTTCTTTTCCTTTATCTTACCCCCAAAATATTTTTTGGAAAAAAATCATATTTGCACGACGTGACAACACGTGGTAACCCTAACCCTAACCTGACACTAACCCTAACACTAACCCTAGCATTCTCAATGATATTGTGACTGTATTTTACTATAAAAAAATTGGGGGGTAAGATAAAGGAAAAGTACCCAGTTAAAACAGTAACTCAATCTATAGATCGAATTTGAAAACATAAATTGCAAAAATTAGACTTGAAAATAATATAATGATAAGAAGTAGATTTTCGAAACTTGACCTCACCTAGGTATTAAATAATAAAAAGGAAACAAAACAGTTAGACTAGATGGACGAATTATGTGACCAACTCTTATGCTATATTGAATATGTTTATTATGGTCCTTTGAATTGCGTTTAATTAAAAAATATTCCCTGTACATCACCTTTATACCATGCTGAAGTGAAATGTTCATCCACAGTTACGACCGGCATCAATCTTTCACCATCAATGGTTTCGTGGACAGATCAGCTCGTACTCATCTAGCCACTCAACAGCCTCTGTGTGTGCATTTACTCTTCTGGTAGTAACTGCCGTGGGTTCTCTTTTCCTTCTAGAAGCGAGTCTCAAACGACGGATGCGTTTTATCTGAGTTGATTCTTTAACAGTTTGGGTGTGCACGTTCTCCCGAGCCCGAGCTTTTTGCTGTCCTGCATGTTTCTTCACCATTGTTAGTGTGGCAAACTATAAGTGATATACTTTGCAGATTTTATCAAGTAAGCTGTTCTGCATAGATGGACAATAAAGATCATATTGTTGCACTTTGAAAACTCCTGTTGATAACGGCATAATGTCATCGAATTTAAGAGTTTGTGTGTGCCACAAACAATTAAGGGAACTCATGAGAATTTGCATCTGCTCTTTCTGAAGCTCTAGTTCCATCAGTTGTTTGGTTGATTGTTGATTAGAGGAGAAAATTATCTCGAAGGTAAAACGTTGAAAATTGAGCTTCGAACTTGTCGCTACTTTTTATGTCCTGCTATTTCACAATTTGAGTGCGATATTGGCTGGTGCGAACATGATTGTCAAATCATTCCTGCTCTTTCCGATATCAGTCTTGCTGCATCCAATTCAGATTTAGATTCTATGATCAACACATTCAGGAGATATACATTTCATGCATAAAACTAATTCAAATGTTTCATAAAATTGTTGAAAATTTTTTACGAGCTATTTAAATTTTACCCAAAAAAAAATAAATAAATAAGAGAAAAAATAATTTTAAAAAATAAATGTGTGCCATCACATATGGCCGGACCCCCCCCCCCCTCGCCCCCTGTCACAAACGATCACACTCTCTTACACCCCCTCCACCCCTTGGAGCGTGGCATACTTTATGGATGGCCCTTAAGCCATTTGCAGATGACAGACAAAAATATTCGCGCTTGGGGCGAGGGGTGGAACCTCCTTTCCCTCATCCTACTTCAATGGAAAAAAATTGGATGGGCAGAGAAAATAAAATAACGTAGAGATATGAAGAACAAAGAAAAGAAACAACAAAGACGATTAATGACAAAATTACTGCGCAAGTCGATAATACTTTAATAAGAATTGGAGAATCTAAGATTAAAGCCTTTTTAGATGAATAATAGAGCTGTATACACAGGGCGGTCACTGCCCGCCCACGGGGAGAGATAGGGCGGGACCCAACTGCTGGATGATCAAGGGAAAAACAGGCCACGTGTGCCCAGACTGGGGATTCGATTAGAGCGTCCCGTGCCCCAATACGATGACCCAGTTGTCAAGATAAAGGGCTCTCTTTTTTTAAAACTCAACCAGGTTCGCTCCACAGCACACCTCATGACTCAAAGAGAGACATGACAGGATCAAAGTGGCCGACAATAAATATATCCGTGGACCTGGAATACCCGTTGTCCTAAAGGTAAATCATGAAAGTTATCGGTATCACCGGAGTCAGGTAAATCAGGTGGGGATTACGCAGTTCGATTGGACGCACGTGCTTGTTAAGCTCTAAAAGTTTGTTTCGGAATTTGTGGTCTTCAATTTTTCAACAAAATGTGGGTGAGACTGCAATTTTTTAGTTGTTTCTGTAGCACACATTGAACTGTCGTTTCAAACGCCTAGAGTGTTAAACGTAACTACTGGTGCCTTGACGAAATCCAGATCTATTAGCGGATGAAAGTAGTGTAGATACTCAATTACAGTAGCGATGTAGATCGTTAAATTAAGGTGTGAAGTGTATCGTTAATTTAAGGGGTTGCAAGTTATATAGCTTTTTAATTTAAGGTGTGATATAAGCTCGTTAAATTAAGGTGTGAAGTGTATCGTTAATTTAAGGGGTTGCAAGTTATATAGCTTTTTAATTTAAGGTATGATATAAGCTCGTTAAATTAAGGTGTGAAGTGTATCGTTAATTTAAGGGGTTGCAAGTTATATAGCTTTTTGATTTAAGGTATGATATAAGCTCGTTAAATTAAGGTGTGAAGTGTATCGTTAATTTAAGGGGTTGCAAGTTATATAGTTTTTTAATTTAAGGTATGATATAAGCTCGTTAAATTAAGGTGTGAAGTGTATCGTTAATTTAAGGTGCATGTTGCAAGTTATATAGCTTTTTAATTTAAGGTATGATATAAGCTCGTTAAATTAAGGTGTGAAGTGTATCGTTAATTTAAGGGGTTGCAAGTTATATAGCTTTTTAATTTAAGGTATGATATAAGCTCGTTAAATTAGGAAGTGATAATAGCCTAAGCTTGTTACTATAAGGTGTGGTACGGATCGTTAATTTAAGGTATGACATAGCTGGTTAATATACGTTTAAAAGTTATGACATAATTTACAATTCGTTTATAATTTATTTAGTGTGATATAATTCGTTGATGTAATGTGCGATAGGGTAATTGAAAGCTGTAGTGTGAGATCTGTTTTTCCTAAAACCGTGTTGATGTGGACCTAGGACATTATGTTTGTCTAACTAGGCTATTAACTGCTCAACTGCGTGTATATATTATGTGTTCTAGTAATTTACAAGTATTACTAGTAACTAAAACAGCTATCTAATTACTATAAACGTTATATATACTCAAATAATACTATTTTTTTAAAATTTAAAATCCATTTAAAAATAGTTTCTTTAATGAAATGAATTCTAACACTTCATTGTTAGCAAAGTCTAACTAGATTTATTGTTAGCAAAGTCTAACTTGATTTACTGTGCCAACCGTGATAGATCATATTTAACAACTATGTCCCTGCCTTCAACCATACCAAACCTTAAGGCTAGGCCTAATATCTTTTTTTCTCAGAATTATTCTCCTGGTTCCGGTTTAGACTGCCACTTTTATGATTTATTCATCATTGTATTTAAAGTTGTATTAACCCAAACGTGTTTGGAGCGTAACGACATATAGTTAGGTCTTCACCAGAGGCGTCTCTAGGGTTGGTGTCACCCGGGGTGGTAGCTCATGGTGTCATCCCCTCACGACTTAACTCATTGTACTCCTCCAGTGCCAAATAACGGGAACATACAGAATTTTTTATTTTGGTATCACCTTCCAGCTGGTGTCACCCGGGGCGGCCCACCCCCACAGCACCCCCTAGTGACGCACCAGGTCTTCACGTAACAAGTATTATTACAAATAAGTGCACTCGAGTAAAAAAAACAAACACATGAAATCTTATTTATATAATGAAAACAAAGAATTATAGTGATCCAACACTGCCAACAACTTGAAATAATTAAACAACCCGTAAAAACGAAATTTTTTAATATAAATCCCTTATATAAGAGGCGGAACAAAAAGTATTGATTATGTTCAATATAATACGCGACAGACCCATGTGACATCGAGGACTCGAGTGAATCCCCAGTGACCCTTGGAGGTCAATTATAACAGACGGCTACAGATGCTACATAGAGATAAATAGAGATAAACTAAAATTCAGTAATTTAATTACAGTACATTAGATCGATTTAAAAGTTTGATACAATGCATTGTTAGGTGACACAAGCCTATGTGCAAAATTTCAGATCGATAGGATCATGGGATGTGGGTCATTTTTTACTTGTTTTTCCGCGGACGGACGGGCGGGACCACGACAAGACGGTGAAGTTAATACAAGGGATTTACTTAAGCAATCCGTAATTTTATTTGGACTATAAATCCCTTATATTTGCGACAGAATTAAAAGTATTGATTATGTTCAATATAGTACGCACAACGAGACAAACATTTTACAGACCAAACGTGACTGAACGCCCCTTGCTGTAAAACGTGGGGATGTGTTCATCAATGGCTGAAGTGAAATGTAGTGAATCATGGAGGTCAACTATAGCAGACGGCTTCTTAGAGATACATTGAGATAAACTTAAAAATCAATAATTTAAATACGATACTTTCGATCGATCTTAAATTTTGAGACAATGCTTTGTTAGGTGACACAAGTGTATGTGCAAAATTTCAGCTCGATAGGATCACGTGAAGTGGGTCAATATTTAAAAGCTTTTTTTCCGACCGACCACAACAGACAGTGATAACGACAAGACGCTGAAGTTAATATAAGGGTTTTAAATATACTTTTTCTTTTGTCGCAACTTGAGCGGGTAAGAATTATATCTCTGAGTGACTGAGTGATTATCTTATCTGTTACAGACGGTCCTCTTATACAGAAGATTATTGCCCCCTACGCGAATCCATGGTTTGTGTCTAGTCCTGCAATCTTATTTGAGTTTTAAATTTTGATACAGTGTTGGTTTACCTGGTTTATTATCCGGCATCCTTCCGTCTCGCGAGACGATGGTGCATCACCGTTGGGTTGGGTTGCATTTCCTCGAGTGACTGTGCAGTCCTATCCTTGAGTGACAGTCTTTGCCACAGTTTTTACACACGAGTTCTGTGCTTCCAAATGTTTTGGCCTTTCTCCTAGCTCTTCTGTCTGCAGCCTCCTCCATTCTTCGCTCCTCGGCTACTATGACGCCCTCTTTGACAACTGTGCGCCACGTAGATCGGTCTTCTGCCTTGCACTCCCAGTCACTTGTATGTATTTTGGCTGCTTTCATGTCCCTTTGACAGACATCTTTAAATCGCAAGCGTGGGCGACCTGTTTTCCTCTTTCCTGAAGCAAGTTCACCATATAGGAGGTCCTTCGGGATGCGGCCGGGGCTCATTCTTTTGACATGTCCTAGCCACCTCAGGCGTCTTTCACTAAGAATTGAGAACATGCTTTGGGTATTGGCACGCGTTAGTACCTCACTATTAGGCACTTTTTCTTGCCATTTAATACCAAGGATGCGGCGCAAGCATCTCAAATGGAAGCTGTTAAGCTTACGCTCTTGTGATGTATAAGTGGTCCATGTCTCGCTCCCATATAGTAGTGTACTGATGACACAGGCTCGATAGACGCACAGTTTGGTTTTCTCCGTTAGCTTGGTGTTTTGCCAGACCCGCTTATTTAGTTTAGCCATTGTTGCGGCTGCCTTGCCAATTCTGCTGTTTATTTCTTCTTCAATGGACAGTGTATTGGAGACCTTGGATCCCAAGTAGGTGAAGCTGTCCACAACCTCCAAGTTTTCATTATCGATATTTATGGTAGGAGGAGGTCGAGTGTCTTGGGCCATGATGTTTGTCTTTTTCAAGCTGATTTGCAGACCAAATTCTTTGCAGGCATTGGAGAAGCTTGACACGAGTTGTTGCAAACCAGATTCTGTATGTGCTGTTAGTGCCGCATCATCCGCAAATAGTAGCTCTCGAATTAGGACATCCGTCGTTTTGGTCTTGGCTCGGAGGCGGGCAGTGTTGAAAAGTCCTCCATCAGCTCTGGTATGTAACCAGATTCCCTCACTGCTATCCTTGAATGCGTATCGAAGAAGTACAGAGAAGAATATTGCGAAGAGTGTTGGTGCGAGTACACAACCTTGTTTAACTCCGCTGCTGACAGGGAAGGCCTCTGACTTAGCTCCATCGAACTGTACTGTGCCAAGCATATTTTCATGGAACTGTCTGATGATGGCAAGTAGGTGAGGGGGACATCCAATTTTTGCCAGTATTTGGAATAGCCCGTTGCGACTGACTAAGTCGAAGGCTTTTGTAAGGTCCACAAATGCAATGTATAGTGGCATCTGCTGCTCTCTGCATTTTTCCTGGAGCTGTCGTATGGAGAACACCATGTCTATGGTAGACCGACCGGACCGGAAACCACACTGAGATTCTGGATAGACGCGGGATGCTAGGCTTTGTAAACGTTTTAGTATAACGCGGGCAAAGGTCTTTCCTACAATACTAAGGAGTGAAATGCCGCGATAATTATTGCAATCACTCCTATCACCTTTGTTTTTATATAGTGTCACTATATTTGCATCCTTTAGGTCTTGGGGGATGTAGCCCTGTTCCCAGCAGAGGGACAGAATCTCGTGCAATGGTTGGAGTAAAGCTGTCTTGCCACTCTTTAGAACCTCTGGTGGTATTCCATCATTCCCAGGCGCTTTTCCACAAGCTAGACTGTCAATTGCTTTGCTCAGCTCTTCCTGTGTGGGCACGACATCAAGTTCTTCCATGAGTGGCATATCTGGGATGTCATCTAGAGCGGTGCTGGAGACTGTGGTAACTGTTGAATACAATTCCAGATAATGCTCAACCCACCGTTTTAGCTGTGCTGCCTGGTCTTGAATAATTTCTCCATTTTTGGACTTTAGGGGAGCAGCTTTTGACGTCAAGGGGCCCGTTGCCTTTTTGATGTTTTCGTACATGACTTTTGCATTGCCCATGTCTGCAGCTGATTGTATACTGGAACAGAGCTTAAGCCAGTAGGTATTGACACATTTACGTGCAACCTTTTGGGCAAGTGACTTAGCTGTTTTTAAAGCATGCAAATTGTCAGGTGTAGGCTTTTCCTTGTAAGCCATAAGAGCTTTCCTTTTTGCTTCAGTGACGGGTTTCATCTCGTCCCAATGTTCATCAAACCAGTCCGTGTTTTTGTGAGATTTTTTGCCAAAGGCTTGTATTGCGGATGTATAGATTGTGTCTCTCAGTTGCGTCCATTTGGAGTCAATGGTGACGCATGGGGACATCTTTGAGAGACTTTCCTTCACCTTGTCTTTGAACAGCTGCGCTATCGCAGGGTCTTTCATGCAGGAGGTATTGATGCGTGGACTTCCCTTTTTCTTTGTGTGGTACGAGTTTTTCCTCATTATTCGTACTTTGCTGGCGACAAGGGAATGATCCGTGTCACAGTCGGCACTGTGATAGCTGCGAGTGAGTAGGACGCTAGCTAGTTGTGCACGCCTGGTGATAATGAGGTCCAGCTGGTGCCATTGGTGGGATCGAGGGTGTCTCCAAGATACTTGATGTATATCCTTGCACTTGAAGAAAGTGTTGGTCACACACAAGCCTCGTGAGCAGCACAATTCCAGAAGCCTTTGTCCATTTTCATTTAACTTTCCTCTTCCAAATAGTCCAAGGCAGGTGGGCCAGGCTTCGTGGTCGCTCCCCACTCTAGCATTGAAATCTCCTAGGAGATAGATTGCCTCGTCTTTGTGGATGCCGGCTATTGCCTGGTCTAACGCTCCATAGAACTGGTCCTTCTCTTCCGGAGTTGAATAGAGTGTTGGGGCATACACACTAAGAATGTTTGCTGGGCCCGCAGTTGTTCTGAGTCTTAGAGTGAGGATCCTCTCCGTGCCTGATGACGGTGGTTCAATGGATGGTAGAAGAGTGTTTTTAACAGCGAAACCCACACCATGCTGTCTAGGTTCGTCTTTCGGTCTGCCTTGCCAGAAGAAGGTGTAATTGGCCTCTTTGAGTGAACCGTTGTCTGGGAGCCTGGTCTCCTGAAGGCATGCTATGTCAATCTTTAGCCTTTTAAGTTCTCTATCGATTATTCCTGTCTTCCGTGTGTCGTTTATGGACTGCAGATCATCAGTGATGCCGGGACACATAGTCCTCACGTTCCAGCTAGCGATTCGAAGAGCTGGGGTCTTCTTTTTCTTTTTTGTATTTCTTGGTGCAGGGCTTAGTGGCCCACTTGTTGAGTGGTACTCTAATCTCCACGCACCCAGTGGAGAAGGCAGGCCATGACGGGATAGCACCTATTTGACTGGGGGCTGCCCAGTTTGAGGCGGGCGGTAGCTGTCCAGTGAGACATTGGTAGTCTCTCCCACCGTCGGAAGCAGCCCCTGGCGCCTAGCTCTACGTCAATTGAGCTTTGGCTTATAACCGGTAACTGCTGCTTCCCGTGTTTTGTCGACACCTTGCGGCGACGCTGGAGTGTCCTCTCCAGAGGTGATGCAAGCCTGGGCGGGTATTATGGAGAATTAGCTGCTGCCCATACAGCATATCCCCCCTCTCCACGTCAATGGTGTAACCAAGGGAACGACTTGCGTCGATGCAGCTTGGCTGCCATTGGCGTCGCAGGAGCTGCCGGTATGTACATAAGTCTTATGTATAGACCGCCTGTAGGTGCTCCAATTCCTGATTTTCTTTCAGGGTTTACTCCCTTAGCCTTTCCCGCAAGGCAGGTATAGCCGCAAGGCAGCGGAGGATTTGTATTCGGAGTTTCCTTCTCCTAAGGTTTTAACGAGCATCATCTACCCGTAGGGATGCCAGAACCCGTGACCGATTTTTATTTTTATTTTTTAGAATTGTTTTTGTACCGCAGCGCACTAACACTTTGACCACCGCGCCCCCTGGTTTATACAGGCAATCAATGCCATGTTTGTATTCCGGACGGGAAGATTGGTATAATCAATGAAGATGTTAAATTTGTAATGAAATTGATTGAGCTCTCGTTGACTTGACTTTTTTTTTTAATTTGCATCCCAAAGGGGAATTTGTTAAATAACTTCATCAAATAGAAGTTTCTAACAATCGTTAGGTATAAATTTTTAGAGACATTGTTATTTAAACTTTCCAGGTGACCGGGTAAACGAAAGAGGTATTTGGAATTATGGTCACCATTCAACCTCAAAGCCGTTGTGTATTACCATTGGTTACGTTTATCAGTCCGTCAGTCAGATTAAACAATAGGCGCCATCTGTGGCCTATTGAACGGGATGAAAGCCGGATAGAAAGACCACGTTGACGTAGTGATAGAACATGTGAAATACCTTTATCATCTCCAGATTTCTATGGCAACATCATTGCCATTCGACCATATCTTGAAAAACAAAATTTTATTTTCCTTTAAAAAATGTCTGTGTCAGTAACAATTACTCTAAAATCTAAACATTAGTTTGAAAGAATTTCTCAAGGATTACAATTTCAATTGTTAAGTATTTGAAAAGGTTAAGCAAATAATAATAATAATAATAATAATAATAATAATTATTATTATTATTATTATTATTAAAATTTGAAATAGAATAACCCGACAGCGCCACTCACTTAATTCAAATTTGACACTTATTATTCGAATATTTTTATTGGTTAGAAACCATGACAGAAATTAATGGTCATTTCAACTCACGACAAAATGGCCTAGAAAATTCGACCATGAACAAATCGGCGCCCTGGACATATATTGGCCCCTTCATACAGCCCCCAGCCACACCCCCAATTTAAAAAAAAAACGCCCCTGAATAGTCAGTCACTGACTGAAGGCCGAATTGACGCGCGGTAAAAAATACACCAGGTCTAACCTGTCCCGGGCTGAGCTGACACGACACTGCAGAAACGGTGCACTTAGATCAGGCATGCCGCAAACAATAACGTACCCAACAAAGGCCCAATGGGGTTAACCAACGATTAAGTTAATTAACACTGATTTTAAAAAAAATTTAATGCTTGAATATACTTTTATATTTATATGAAACCCTGGGATTTTTATCAGTGGCGTAGCTAGGAATTTGTAGTGGTTTGGGTGCCAGGGGGGTTAACCTCCTTGGGGACCCCACATACATGGTGGTAGCGTAATATTAAATGTTTTTAAATTTTAAAAAAACTAATTTGGGAGCCTCCCTCAAGTGGGGACCCGGTGGGACTTTCAAATTTTGCCCCCCTCCTCCCATAGATACGCCACTGGTTTTTATTAGATAGGACACAGTGCATTCTATATCACTGATTACAATAACCGGTGTCGAATAGCAGCCATTAACGAAGTTGACGGTGGATAGAGACACGAGGTCATGTCCCTTGCCTTTTTGTAACCCAACATGTATTGTTCAAATTAGATAAGATCATATCACATGGGAGATAATATCATATCACAGGGGAGATACGATCATATCACAGGGGAGATAAGATCATATCACAGGGGAGATAAGATCATATCACAAGGGAGATAAGATTATATCACAGGGGAGATAATATCATATCACAGGGGAGATAAGATAATATCACAGGGGAGATAAGATAATATCACAGGGGAGATAAGATAAAATCACAGGGGAGATCATATTATATAACAGAGAGATAAGATCATATCACAGGGAGATAATATCATATCACAGGTGAGATAAGATCATATAACAGGGGGATAATATCATATCACAGGGAGATAAAATCATATCACAGGGGAGATAATATCATATCACAGGGAGATAAGATCATATCACAGAGGAGATAAGATCATATCACAGGGAGATAATATCATATCACAGGGAGATAATATCATATCACAGGGAGATAATATCATATCACAGGGAGATAATATCATATCACAGGGGAGATAATATCATATCACAGGGGAGATAATATCATATCACAGGGGAGATATTATCATATCACAGGGGAGATAATATCATATCACAGGGGAGATAATATCATATCACAGGGAGATAAGATCATATCACAGGGGAGATCAGATCATATCACAGGGGAGATCAGATCATATCACAGGGGAGATAATATAATATCACAGGGGAGATCAGATCAAATCACAGGGGAGATAAGATCATATCACAGGGATATAATATCATATCACAGGGGAGATCAGATCATATAACAGGGGAGATAAGATCATATCACAGGGGAGATCATATTATATAACAGGTAGATAATATAATATCACAGGGGAGATAAGATCATATCACAGGGGAGATAAGCTCATATCACAGGGGAGATAAGATCATGTCACAGGGGAGATAATATCATATCACAGGGGAGATAAGATCATATAGCAGGGAGATAATATCATTTCACAGGGAGTTAAGATCATATCACAGGTGAGATAAGATCATATCACAGGGGAGATAATATCATATAACAGGGAGATACTATCATATCACAGGGGAGATCAGATCATATAACAGGGGAGATAAGATCATATCACAATGGAGATAAGATCATATCACTGGGGAGATCAGACGGGCATGTCACAGGGGAGGACAATTCACTTATACTTGTACTATATTCAATATTGAGAACGAAGAAGAAGAAGAAGAAGTAGTATATTTGATTTAAAAGAAATATTTCAAATTTAATTATTGTATTTGTACTATATTATTGGGGCACGTGGTCTAAGTGGTAGCGTGCTGGACTGCCGAACCGTGACAAGAACTCGAGTCACGGGTTCGAGCCGCGGTACTGGCGCTAACCGCACAATCCCGCGGTACTGGCGCTAACCACACAATCCCCTGCTCGATAGTGGTCAATGAAACTTGTGAACGCAACTTCACTTTCCCCATCGACTGTCTTGGTCTGAAAAGGGGTCATTTTTATTATTACTATATTAGTAATCCAAGAAATATTCCAAGATCAATTCTACTTTATTAATTATTAATAAAGTACACTTAAACTTGCACAAAAATAATAACAAACAAAATATATTACCAGTTCAATTCAATTTGCATTAAGCAAATATTGCCAGTTAATCAGTTGAACTATATTAGAAATGAAACAAATATCCCCAGTTCAATTTCAATTAAAGAAATATTCCTAATTCAATTCAAAGTGTTCTTCATTAGTAATCAATATTCCCAGTCTGTAACAGATAAGAATCATTACGCAGTTTTGAGATCTTTGGGACGAAGAAAATTCCACCCCTCCCAATGTCGTAACGAGGGGGGCCATGGGGGCAAATGTCCGGGGCGGCACTTTGACAGGGACGGCAAATTTCTAGTCGTTAATTAGTTTCTAACAAAAATTTTATAAGAAAGTCGAGATTTTTATTGAAATAAAAGAAAAATCAAATAATGAATAAACAACAAATGATATTGGATACAAATTCTTCTGATTCTAATGTTACTGTACTGAAAAGTAATAAAGTAATATAAGAGTGTAACACTGAAGTAGTGGTAACAGATGTTTGTCACAATGAAATCGTATTATTTTTCTAAGTTATGTCAAAGATGCCTAAAATTATTTTTAAAATTTTGGTTCTGCCCCTAGCGGCACATACCCATGCTACGCCACTGTCCCCCTTCCCACACACACCCCCAAAAACAAACAACAACAAAAGTTATTGTTATTACATTAAAGTGTAACTTTTTGAATCTGAAATAGACTCCAAACACACGTCAGAATTTTTCAATAACGACCTTTGTGACCCACTTTTTATCAAAGCGCCTTTTGTTCTTTCATTTTATCGCATGTCCATTCATGACGTTAAACTATTAAATCTTCTGTTTCACGCACGAAGATTGAAACATGTGTTTTAAAAAAAATGACGTTACATGTTAATCACGAGTTATGGTTTATTGACTGACAGTTGATCCCTTGGCGACAGTCCAATAAAATTGTTACGTTGTCAAATGATTGGTGGGTAGGCTAATCAAACATCTAGTTTTCATATAGCTTAGAATCATTGAAAACGGATTTCGCTTCTTACAATACCAAAATGCATTCAATTTTTTAAAAAGTAATAATAAAGCGCTATGTTGATATATTTTCAATGTGATTTCAGAGATATATTTTCTCGGACAAATGAGGTCGGCGAAACTTTGCAAAGAATTTGAACATATCATTTTTTGGTAACTGATACCTTTAACTTCATTCCTTGAGCAGAGTGTTTAATTTGTGAATTTAATTGTTTATTTTTATATTTAACTTCTTGTGTTCAATCTGGTTTATATTTCCCAATGTTTAGTGCATTTTGTGCGCATTATTATTTTAATGTGTTTAATCCCTTTTTTGCATTTACTTCAGTTTTGTTTAAATGAGTTTAATTCACGTTTCGTGCGTTTTTAATTCATTAAATAATATTGAAAGAAACAATATGTTCTACTACAAGAACGATCATTCAAGCAATACTTTATGTTTAAACCCGGATTGAAGACTTATATTTATAACCGAAATAAAAGAAATTATTATTCAAATTATATTTTATCAGTATGGTTAATTTCTTATCATTCAATATGTATCATAATAAAGCTAAATGAATTTAGACTTGAGATGACCAATTTTATTTGGGTCTTATTTAGTTAGTATTAGTCTAACTAACTTTGTGTAGCGAATAACTAACTTTATGTATTAACTAACTTTGTGTAATGACCTGTTCACAGAATATGACCAGCAACTGCGGGACTATTCAAACCTTTGATCTTTGCTGAAGAACAGCTGATAATTGTGGTACGGACCTTGAACTTGCTAGATGTTTACATTGGAAAATACGGCAAAGTCTCACATTCAGACACATTTAAACTCGTATCTGAAGTTAAATACATACATGTATGGTTATTAATGCCAGCAATTAGGGGAACCGACCTACTAAGCACAATTTCACTTGGTGGTTTTCCGCAGTTGCCTTTCCTTCAACAGACTGGCACCCAGACATGAAAGGCCCCAAGCGTTGGTCGGTCCCGCCTTGTGTCGCGTGCACATATATCCATAAGCGGTGTGACGTCATTTCCAGGTACTTCCTTGCCATCGCCATCGTCGGCCTCACAGCCCTGCTCACACCGCCCCTGAGAAACGCCATACTAAGTCCAGTCTGGCCCAAAGCCTGGAGGACAGTCGGCAGCCTTGACCTGCTAATCATGGAGATGACCGAGGGTCCTTTGGGCGTAACCAACTTGAGCCACTGCCCCTTGCTCATCAGCCCCGCAGTGTCAAAACAAGATCCACGCGTGGTCCAAGTTGAGGCGTATGAAGACATCGCGTCGTCCTCCGTCCAGCTACGCCAGGAAAATCACATGTACTTCGCCCCTGTCCTCTCCTTCGAGGAGAAATCCCGAGCGATTCGCATGTACCTGATCCTGTCCGAGGCGTTGGCGCGTGCTGACGTACGCTTTTTCTTGAGGGCCGGATCACTCATCGGCGCTCACCGGCATCGCGGATTTATCCCATGGGATGACGACATAGATATCGCCATCAACGTCACAGACTGGAGGAAGGTCTTAGAGGCTCTGTCGTGCATCGGGGGCTACTTCCTTCTCGTTCAGCCGAACATGCATTGGTCGTTTTTCGAAAAATCCAACCATTACCCGTTTATCGACATTTTCTACTACACAGAAAACAGCAAGTACATCTTCGCCATAACGCAGTACACCCGGCGCACGTTCGTTCTGCTGAAATCTGAAGTCTTCCCTCTGGCCGAGGGACAGTTTGAGGGCATTGCGGTACCCATACCCAGACACACGGACGCTATACTCAGGAAGCAGTATGACTTTGATTACTGCGTCTCCAGAAGCTCAAACCACAAGACCGGGGTCTCGTATGACGTCATCGTCAGCGTGCGATGCTCCGCCCTCCAATACATATACAAGATGTACAACTTGAGGAGCTAGTTCGTGGACCTTCGGGTCTTAATTTATACAATTGTTAGGTTTTATTTATTACTGTTATTGATTTCGATTAATGTCTTTGTTTATGTTAATTTATTGAGAGAATCGGTGCAGTTTTCAGGGTAAATGGGGGCGGGGGGCACGAATCTGTCATTCCCACCTCTTCCCACGAACCTCTCCCATAGCTGGTAATGAATCAATCACCAGAAGAAAATAAAAGGGGGGGGGGGTCCAAGCTTCCCACCCCTTTCCCGCACCCTTGCTAGAATAGCTGAAATATACATTCAATTTCAATGTTGGCATACAACTTTTACGATCAATCTTTCATTACATTTCCCAGCGCCCACTGGCAGGACGATAAAGAAAACAAGAAAAAATATGTTGTCTCCCCTTTCCATAAGGGACTGCCAATAAATGACGTCACGCAATTGTTGGCCAATTTATTTACCCCCCTCCCTTTCCCCTCCTTCCTTTCTCGTCACACGGCGACACAAAAACTTAGATCAACCTCCAATATGAAGTCACAAAGCTTTGCAAATTGCAACCCCCTTTAAAAAACTTTTTTTTATCTATTTGAAAATGAGCATGATTTAAATCACTCTTTGTCGTTTAAGTACGTCTTTAGTGTAAGCCTGCACTCTAATATCGTAAAACGCGTGAAGCCACGTAAAACGTCATTAAATAAATTGTAAGCCAGCAAATATTTAAGTTTAAGTGCGAACTAAAATTTGCGCTTTTTTATATGACATCACATTTCTTAAAAATACCCCCAAACCTCATCACACATCGTCATAAATTTGTGACCCCAACCTAACCGCCCCCTGACGGGGTTTTTCTGACAAACATGCCGACGTCATGATGTGATTATGGCGCTAACCAAAACAATCATTAGAAACAAAATGTTTTATTGATTGCTACTTTGAAGAAAAATTTTAAGCGTATTTACGTCATGCCAAACTACTGCTTCCCATTCCATCGCCGCTCGCACAGACGGATGATCTCCCTTTCTTTTTATTACCACGTTTTTTATTATTATTATTATTATTACCACGTTTTTCTTAGTTTGCTTTCTTGTCTGGATGTTTGTCTTTCCGGGGCAAAAATTGAATTCCTTTTTTGAACCACTTCTGATCATCCAATTTTGATGAAATTTTGCATGCATACTTGATTCACATGACAATTTAATATTTCATTAATTATAGTACTCAATTCTACTTAATTATAGTAGAATTAAATTCTATTTTTCCTTATATGGAATAACTAATCAAATGTCAATGATTTCTTGTGTTTTCCGGAAAATGTTTCGTTAAGTTTGGTAATTTTCTCAAAATTTCTTGAAATTTGAAAAATGTATGACCGTTAATTTCAAACATGAACAAATAAATAATATATATATAAAAAAGCTTTTTAAAACACCACGTTTTTCATTTGAACTAAAAAGTATAAAATAAAAATATTTTTAAAAAAGTTTTTAAGATACCACGTTTTGTGAACTAAAAAGAAGAAAATAAATTTTTTCTTGGGCTCTGTTGGAACTTCCCTTCCCCTGGGCTGAGCCAGAACTGTTTTGTTGGATGCACATTGTGGACATTTTGTACATACACACTCTTACACACCAAAATATTTTCGAACTAAAAACGTGGGGNCCCCACGTTTTTAGTTCGAAAATATTTTGGTGTGTAAGAGTGTGTATGTACAAAATGTCCACAATGTGCATCCAACAAAACAGTTCTGGCTCAGCCCAGGGGAAGGGAAGTTCCAACAGAGCCCAAGAAAAAATTTATTTTCTTCTTTTTAGTTCACAAAACGTGGTATCTTAAAAACTTTTTTAAAAATATTTTTTTCTTTTAACTGAAGCCCGTTGAGTTCACTGAGTATTTTTTCACTTGGTTATTTCCCCTTAACTGCTTGAACGGGATTACACTGCAGGCTACTACAGTTATTTTTACCCTCTGATTATAACTTGAAGCAGTGGCGGATTCAGCTATAGGGCAGGGGGGGCGGGTCGCCCTCCCCCCGCGCTCCAGTTGGGTCTAAAATGGCGCCCCCCTGAGACGCCCTCATGAACACCAAAAAGGTGTAACCAGAGCCAAAAAAAAAAATGCTAAACACGAAAAATTTAATCAACACTAAACTGCAATACGACAATATTGGCTTGCTAAATATCGTATTTCAAAACTGTAATATCTGGTTTGGTCAGTCAGGAGCGTCGCTAAGTGGAAAAGAATAGAGAAATATTGAAACGAATGATAGACGTGACTTTTTTCTTGATTTTTAACAAAACAAGGTTTGCTATTCAGAGTACACAGAGAAAATTCTTGCTTTAGACTTTAGTGATGTTAGTTGTAGAAATACTTGAAATATTTGTTAAATCACAAGTTTATTAGCCAACTATGATTCCACTTTGGACAGTCATCTAGAGTTTAAAAGAAAAATGAAATTTATTTAAATCATGATGTGCAGATTGATTTAATTCAATCATTTGCATCTGAATTATCGGCAGTAATTGATAATGAACATGTATTTTCTGTAACTATCGATTAGACGGACCATTGATATATTTGAAATTGATAAGATGTCATTTTACGTTCAGTTTCAAAATCAGGACATGTTGTGGAACTACATATTACAAAATCGAGACATTGATATCACAATCTGGGGAGGAAAGGCGTATGTTGGCTCATCTGTGATGTCTTGAACTAAGAGTGGCCTTCAAACCTTCATACAATGCCATCTATGTTCATTGTTGTACTCATGTTTTGAATTTGGTCACTATCAAAGCAATGTCTGTAAACAATGATGTATTCAGTTGTTTTTGGCACAGCTGAAAGGTATTCTTTACGTCTAGTTTACAACGTCTACATACTCTTTTTAAAAATCGAAAATCTCAATATGAATCAACAGTAGATACTTTGAAATGACTTTTTGATACAAGATGGGCAAGCCGTAGGCCATAAACATGCAGTCGATGCAGTTATTGGATAATTCTCTGCTATTCTAGCCATTCTAGAAGATATAATTTCAAGGCCATCGACATAACATAAAGGAAGTGTCAGAGCAGAAGCAATGGGACTATCTGTTTTAATAACAAAATATTATTTTGTTTTTTCTGATGTTATTTGTACAAAAGTTGGTTGATATTTTCATGTTATCAAACCACTTGCAGCTCAAGCGTATTGACATTGCAATTGCTAAACGATTGATCGATGTTGGAAGAAATAAGTTTGTTGAAATGAGAAGCGATCAAGCTTTTAAAAATTCTGAAAGTAGATGTCTAATAATTTATGAACGAAAATTGTTCCAAACTAGATGTTTAAAAACAAAATTTAAAGAAACGCGAATTGCAGAAAATAAAAGTAAGGCAGATGAACTGTGTAGAGATGAAAGGGCTAATGATCCAACTAACAGTTTTAAATCTGAAACTTACTTTACTATCTAGGATACACTTCTAAAATAAATAGATGATCGATTTAATGACTTTAAGGGCGCAGCTACTTATGTATATTGCATTGATCCATCACAAATTTTGGAAGAAAATACAGATCCTCTTCAAAGTTTATGCAAAATTTACAAACACATTAACCTAGAAGAAGCATTCTTGAATATTATACCTTTAAAAATGTGCATGCATCACAACGTCCATCACTATCTAGTGAGCTACAACTTAAAGAGTTTCTACCATTCTTGATTGAAAAATAAATGGCATCAGGCCTCTCTTGTTTGTCAATATTCTATAAACATTTACTTGAATCTTCCTGTTATCAATGATTGAAAATCATCAAAAATTATTTGCGCTCAACAATGACAAACGAACGTCTGTCTGGATTGGCATTAATTTCAAATGAACGTGATCTAGGTGAGAACGTTGACTTTGAATCAACGATAAATCGTTTCGCTCCACGTAGAAAGGAATTTAAATATGGCTCAGGGCTCTATATAAATTTGCATAAACTAAGTTTCTTTCTTAGATCAATAAATATACTATTGAAATAAATACACGTTACTATTTTGAAAACATATCTGTTTATATTGTTTCTTCTGTTTGACTTGTTTGTTAATTTGGAAATTTTACTAAATTAGTAGGCTAATAATTAGTATTGAAAACGGCTGCGGATATTAACGATTAATTTCTCGACTAATCCCTAAAAATTTTAAGGATTAAATTATTTTTAACCATTAATCGACCCATTACTTAAAAATAATTTGAAATCAAAAAGTCAACAAAAATTTTTTTTTTTTAATGCGGCTGATAAATAATTTCCTGAAGATTACACGAACATTTTGGTAATGGCAGTATGAGTTATGGAGTTTGACTCTGAAACAGAAATGATGACAGCTCTTCCGATGAATTACTGCGTTACAAAATGGAGATGGGAGTTCATGAATCCATTAATCCTGTACAATGGTGGAAAATTAATGTACACCGATATCCGATAAGGTCATTCCTTGCCAAGACCGTTTTGAGCATACCAGTTTAAGTTTTCTCAGTTCCATGTGAATGATTATTCAGCTCGGCTGGTTATATTGTCAATTAGATCCGCTCATCACTTGAACCAATTAATGTCAACACACTTGTCTTTTTGCGTAGTTGGTGAAAAGTAGATATATAAAGGAGACATGCCAGTGTTATTTAGATTTTCAACAAGAACGTGAAATGAGTGTTACTTATGACATCATAAATTAAAATTTTTGGCTTTAATCGAAATTAACGATTAATTAATCGTTAATTTTTCAAAAGTTAACAATTAAATTTAAATTAATCGTTAACAGCCCTAGTATTTACCCAATGCTCTGATATTAGTAAAATTTTGCGGCGCCCCCTAAAATTCTCCTGGCCCCCCCACGCAGACAAAGCTAAATCCGCCACTGNGGGGGGGACAGGAGAATTTCAGGGGGCTCCGAAAATTTTACTAAAACAGATTTTTGGTTAAATACTAGGGCTGTTAACGATTAATTTAAATTTAATTGTTAGCTTTTGAAAAATTAACGATTAATTAATCGTTAACTCGATTAAAGCAAAAAAAATTAATTTATGATGTCATAAGTAACACTTATTTAACGTTCTGATAAAAATCTAAATAACACTGGAATGTCTTCTTTATATATCAACTTTTCACCAACTATGCAAAAGTGTGTTGACATTAATTGGTTCAAGTGATGAGCGGGTCTAATTGACAATATAACCAGCAGAACTGAACAATGATTGACATGGAACTGCTGTAACTGGTAGGCTCAAAACGGTCTTGGCAAGGAATGGCATTATCAGATATTGGTGTTCATTAACTTTCCACCATTGTACTGGATTAATGGATTCAAGACCGTTCATCTCCATTTTGTAACGTAGTAATTCAACAGAAGAGCTGTCGTCATTTCTGTCTCTAAGTCAAACGCCATTACTGCCATTAGCTTCATACGCTTTTCATTTGGTTTGATAAGTAGGCAAACTTTATCAACATTTTGAACATTCCCGTCAGTCAATATTTTAAAACCAAAATGTACATGTCATCTTCAGGAAATTCATTATTTATCAGGCGCTATTTTTAAAAATTGTTTATATATACTTTTTTTGACTTCCAATTATTTGTAAGTGATGTGTCAATTAATCGTTAAAAATAATTTAATCTTTAAACATTTTTAATTATTACTCGAGAAATTAATCATTAATTTCTGCAGCCCTAGAAATAATAATTATGAGCCTACTAATTTGGTAAATTTTCCAAATCTTATAACAAGACAAACAGAAGAAACAATATAAACAGATATGTTTTCAAAATAGTGACGTATATTTATTTCAATAGTATATATTTTTTAAATCTAAGAAAGAAACTTAGTTTATGCGAATTTGTATAGAGCCCTGAGCCTTATTTAAATTCCTTTCTACGTGAACCTAAACGATTTATCGTTGATTCAAAGTCAAAGTTCTCATGTTCATTTGAAATTATTGCCAATCCAGATAAGCGTTCGTTTTTCATTTTTGTGCGCAAATAATTTTGATTATTTTCAATCATTGCTACCAAGAAGATTCAAGTAAATTTGTATAGAGTATTGACAAATTAGGGAGTCCTGATGCCATTTATTTTTCAAACAAGAATGGTAGAAAGTCTTTAAGTTGTAGCTCACTAGTTGTAGATAGTGATGGACGTTGTGATGCATACAAATCTTTGAAGGTATACTATTCAACGATTGCTTCTTCAGGGTTAATATGTTTGTAAATTTTGCATCAACTTCAAAGAGAATCTTTATTTTCTTCCAACATTTTTGATGGATCAATACAATAGAAATAAATAGCTGTGCCCCTAAAGTCATTAAATCGATCATCTATTTATTTTAGTAGTGTATCCAAGATAGTGAAGTATGTTTCAGATTTAAAACTAGTAGTTGGATCATCAGCCCTTTCATCTCTACTAAGTTCACCTGCCATACTTTTATTTTTTGCAAATTTGAGTTTCTTTAAATTTTGTTTTTAACATCTAGTTTGGAACAATTTTCGTTAATAGATGATTAGACATCTACTTTCAGAATTTTAAAAAGCTTGATCGCTTCTCTTTTCAACAAACTTATTTCTTCTAACATCGATCAATCGTTTTGCAATTGCAATGTCAATACTCTTGCGCTACAAGTGGTTTGATAACACGAAAATATCAACCAGCTTTTGTACAAATAGCATCAGAAAAAAAAAAAAGAATATTTGTTATTAAAACAGATGGTCCCACAGCTTCTGCTCTGACTTCCGACACTTCCTCTATGTTATGTTGATTTCCCTGAATTTATATCTTCTAGAGTGGCTAGAATAGCAGAGAATGATTCAACAACTGCATCGACTGCATGCTTATGGCTTGACCATCTTGTATCAGAAAGTCATTTCTGAGTTTTTACTGTTAATTCATATTGACATTTATGATGTTTTTTAAGAGTATGTAGACGTGGTAAACTAGATGTAAAGAATGCATACAAACTTTCAGCTGAGCCAAAAAACAATATGTACATTACTGTGTACAGAAATTGCTTCGATAGTGACCAAATTCAAAACATGGGGACAACATTGGGTGAAAGTTTTAAGTCCACTCTTAATTACAGACATCACAGATGCGCTATCGTATGCATTTCCTCCACAGATTGTTATGTCAATGTTTCGCTTTTGTAATGTGTAGTTCCGTTAGAATCTTCTAAGCAAATGCAGGTTTGCAGCATTTCTGTTAAAGTATACAAGCCTATAAATCTTTCCTCAACATTTCTTAATTTTAAAACTGAACGTAAAGTGACATCTGATGAATTTTAGATATGTTAATGGTTGAATCAATAATTAAAGAAAAAAAAAGTGAAGACTTAACTTTATTATCAATTGCTGCTGATAATTCAGGTGCAAATGATTGAATTAAATGAATTTGCATATCATTACTTAAATAAATTTCATTTTTCTTTTTTAACTTTAGATGACCGTTTAAAGTGGAATCATAGTTGTCTAATAAACTTAACTTTTAACGAAAATTTCCAGTATTTCTACAACTACTATCAATAAAGCAAGATTGTTCTCTGTGTCCTCTGTTTTGCTAAAACAATGTCACGCCTAACATTCGTTTCAATGCTTCTCTATTCTTTTCCACTTAGCGACGCTCCTGACTGACCAAACCAGATATTGCAGTTTTGAAATACGATATTTAGTAAGCCAATATTGTCGGATTGCAGTTTAGTGATTGATTAAACGTTTCGTGTTTAACAATCTTTTTTTCTGCTCTAGTTACACCTTTTTAGTGTTCATTAAGGGCGTCTTAAGGGGGGCGCCATTTTAGACCGAACAGGTGAGTGGGGGGGGGGGCGACACGCCCCCCTGCCCTATAGCTAAATCCGCCACTGGTCATTCCTTGCCAAGACCGTTTTGAGCATACCAGTTTAAGTTTTCTCAGTTCCATGTGAATGATTATTCAGCTCGGCTGGTTATATTGTCAATTAGATCCGCTCATCACTTGAACCAATTAATGTCAACACACTTGTCTTTTTGCGTAGTTGGTGAAAAGTAGATATAGCCTATAAAGGAGACATGCCAGTGTTATTTAGATTTTCAACAAGAACGTGAAATGGGTGTTACTTATGACATCATAAATTAAAATTTTTGGCTTTAATCGAAATTAACGATTAATTAATCGTTAATTTTTCAAAAGCTAACAATTAAATTTAAATTAATCGTTAACAGCCATAGTATTTACCCAATGCTCTCATATTAGTAAAATTTTGCGGCGCCCCCTAAAATTCTCCTGGCCCCCCACGCAGACAAAGCTAAATCCGCCACTGACTTGAAGTCACTTCAAGCAATGTTTTACTAGATTATAACAATTTTTAAAAACTCTACTAATACAAATTATGTAAATATGGATGAGAATATGTAGCTTGTATATAAGCATATTTGTGAATTTTTGGTTTTAACACCCTTGAGACAGATTTGTAAAAAGTTAGAATGCGCTAAATAAGTGAATAAATATTACTAGGAATTTTTTTTTAATGTGACTATAATTTGTTTATGGTTTTCTTTTTCTATAACTCTCTCATTTGTTGTCTTTATTGGGTTTGTTTCTTCGTCTGCATAATTTTTTAAAGAAATTTAAGTTCTCGTTTTGCTATGCTATATTTATTTATGTACAAATACTTTTTAAAAAATGTAAAGGTAATGAGCCATTGATGTATATAAACTTGACAATTTGACCAAATTTAATAAACATTGGACTCTTCCATAGTTGTCCAGAGTGATGTCACTGATATCAAACCATTTCCACGTAGATGTTTCCACCTTTTCTCTCTTAACTCTCTAGTATAACAAGTCTATTATCACCTGGACTTAACATGTTAGATTAAAGGTGATAAGGATTTTTCTTTGACTTGAAGTGTCAGTGACGTCACATTTCAATGAGTTGGGGGGGGGGGGGAGAAACTTGGTACTCGTTTACTGGTTCAAACACATCACTTTGAACGTCAAGGCCGATAACTCATGCAGAAGGTTTGGTTAAAATCGCAAGGACCTGGTCGGTCACCTACGACCGACCCCCCCCCCCCACACTCCCTAACCTGGTGCGAGTCATTCGCTGTCGGTCATGTGCTTTCATATTATTATTATTTTTGTGGGCAGGGTCCGGACTGGAAAAGTGTTCATACCTCTAAATGAGGAAGGAATGACCTCCTTTACCAGAGGCAAGATTCTTGATCCTCATCAGGAGGGTAGGCAGTAGGTGAGAAGTTGTGGTCCTTAGGCAGTTGGTGGTCCGCAGGCAGTTGGTGCTCTCAGTTGATAGTTGGTGGTCTGTAGGCAGTTGGTGCTCAATTGGTAGTTGTGGTCCTTAGGCAGTTGGTGGTCCGCAGGCAGTTGGTGCTCTCAGTTGATAGTTGGTGATCTTTAGACAGTTGGTTCTCAGTTGGTAGTTGGTGGTCTGTAGGCAGTTGGTGCTCAATTGGTAGTTGGTGGTCCGCAGGCAGTTGGTGCTCAGTTGGTAGTTGGTGGTCAGCAGGCAGTTGGTGGTCTGTAGGCAGTTGGTAGTTGGTGGTCTGTAGGCAGTTGGTAGTTGGTGGTCTGTAGGCAGTTGGTGGTCCGCAGGCAGTTGGTGCTCAGTTGGCAGTTGGTGGTCTGTAGGCAGTTGGTAGTTGGTGGTCTGTAGGCAGTTGGTAGTTGGTGGTCTGTAGGCAGTTGGTGGTCCGCAGGCAGTTGGTGCTCAGTTGATAGTTGTTGGTCCGCAGGCAGTTGGTGCTCAGTTGGCAGCTGATGGTCAGTTGATGGTTTGTAGTTGGTGGTCAATTGGTAGTTGGTGGTCCAAAAGAAGCTTGTGTTCTTATGACAAGGGGTTGGTCGTAAATAGCGTGTTGGTTGTAAGCATGGCTTGGACCGTACACAGAGGATGGCCCGTACCACGGTGTGTACCTCAGGGCCTAAGCATTGATGGCTGGGGGTCAGAGAGTAGACCGTACCAGGGGCGTACCCCAAGGCCTATGCATTGATGGTCCGTAGGCAGGGCAGAGAGTAGCCAGTACCAGGGAACGTACCCCAAGGCCTAAGCATTGTCCGTGGTCAGAGAGTAGCCAGTACCAGGGGGCGTACCCCAAGGCCTAAGCATTGTCCGTGGTCAGAGAGTAGCCAGTACCAGGACCGTACCCCAAGGCTTAGGCATTGATGGACCATATCAGGAGGTGTATCGTAGGCATAGAACGTCCGTAGACAGAGGATTGGTCGTAAGCATGCAGAGTGGCACGTAGTCAAAGGAAAACACAACCCCTTCCCGAATAGACCTAGATGGCATTTATTATAACCAACGGCCTTTTTGTGTGCGTGAGAGTGTGTGTGTGTGGGGGGGGGGGTCGGTAAATGTTCGTCACACTCCGGGTGACTCAAACTACTAACCTTATCTGCGCTACTGATTCGTTCGTGTTTTAACTTCACCTGTTCACATTTCTATAGCCTTTTTACAACTAATCACAAAGTAGCTGGTCTTGTTGCATAGTATTTCAACCATCTGTAGACTGGTCGGGCTATTCAGTGAGGACTTTGAATTATTTAATGAGTAATTCTTTTGGTGTCTCTTCTTGCGACTTTGATTTGGCTACAGGGAATATGTCACCTCACAGAAAAAAATGCTAACAGACTAACAGAACAATGTGCAATAAAGCTTTTCGTTCCACTTCCACATCGTGTCAATTAGAACATTATTATGATTAAAAATAGCTTATTTAGCATTTTAAAACATATATTTGGAAACCGCTGTTCTAAAACATTTAGTAAATAGAAAACAAAACAATTTGGTGTTTTAAAAATAACTTTTAAAAAAAAATCAGCAATAGATATCACAAGAAATATTAAAAGTGTATAACATCTAGATATGATCATTTTAACTAGAAGTGAGAATCAATTGAAATTATATCCCTAAAACATATGCTTTGTTAGGCATTTTTTAATGAAAATATCATCGGGGAGTGAAGGGGGGTAGTTCCATAGGCAAAGTCAGATTATTTTGCGCCGTGGTCAAGATACATTTTGATCAACATACTTAGATATCACTCCGGTGAATCAGAAAGTCTGTCGCCTGTGGTATAATATGTTCATCATCTCCACCCCTGTCTCCAATGGTTATGGCAAAGTCCAAGAACACCTTCGGAGTTTTTAAATCACCACATCTTCTAATATTTGTTAATAAAATAGTGTCGTGCGAGAATACAACTCATAATTAAATTATTAATTATAACATGACCGAGTGAATTCAGCAACTAGTCTTGTCTTCTGGGTTTTCATTCAACATGAACATTGTGAGCTCGAGTGATTGTCTCGGCCCGTGAGTTGTATGGGACCCGGAGCCAGATATGCAACAAGGCGCATATTGGTGTCAGTGTATGGTAGACTTGATTTCGTTCGTCCGTTTGGTTTCTCTTCATTTTGGTGTCAGCACTCAACCTATAGGCCTCGTATTCAATGAGGCTGACTAAGCTAAAGCCTGGGGAAATAGCCTACATTTTGACGCGCCGTTGGTCTTGATATAGGTTAACGCAGTGCTCGGAGGTGGTTTGGGTGGCGGGACTAAACGGACAAGACTGAATCACTTTCTAAAGAAGGTCAAAGTACTTGTTCATTTAGTCTGTCCCCATAAGGACACTGAGCCTTGCTTGACACAAGGAGTCAATGTATTCTTCATTTGTGGTTGCTTCCCTTGGCTTAAAAAATAAATAAAATGTAGTTGGTATGTTAGCATAGCCCAGGGACGTTGTGAGGGGGGAAAGGGGGCTAATGCCCCAGCGGGACTTTCTTAGGGGCGGCCTATTTCTCGCCGTTAATTAACATCTAAAAAATTAAAAATAATAAAAAAATTATAGGAGACCGGAGCTTTTTATCAAAATGAAATAAAAACAAAGTAAGAAATTAATAAAAGAAATGAAGAACTATCCTTAAGTACTTGAGCTAATCTCTTGACAAAACTTCAAATTTCATATTAAATATAAATTCTACTGAGCTGAAAAACCAAGAGTAGTATGTGGACGTGACACTGATGTTCTGATATCTTTCGAACATGATCCAATGGAATGTTCCGGGCGGCAATTTGTTGGGGCCGGAAAAATCCCAGTTGTTGTTGATTAGCTACTTGAATTGAAAAACATTAAAATTGGAATAAAAGAAAAGCCAAAATAACAATCAATAAAAGAAATGAATGAACTGTATTAAAATAAGTAATATTTCTAATGCCAAAACTTCAAAATCCATAGTGAATGTAAAGTGTTCTGATAATAATGTTATTGAACTGAAAAATCAAAAGGCTGAAGTTGTATAAGACCTTGACATATATGTATTGGTACTTACAATCGTTCTAATTTGTCATCCACTCATCGTGTAGCGAAAAATGCTGAATCCTTTATAAGTTATACTCCAAACAAAAACCAATAAAATTCATTGATATAAATAAATTGCCCGTAGGCATAGATGAAAATTTGTAATTAAAATAGATGAATATGAGAGTTTCAAAAATATTTAAATTACTTTCTCCAAATAATTAAACAAATACCTTACAAAAACTAGAGATGAGATGGATAACGCGATGATTTTAACGTATGTAAACAACTGGGGGAAAACTTGTTTGCGTAATTAAAATGGTTTATTCTCAGAAAACAACTCCACCGTAGCCGGTCCCAAGCCCGGGTGAATGAGGTGGAGGGTTGTGCGAAGGGCTAGCATCCCTTTCGGTAAAAAAAAAAAATCATGTTAAGCCTGGTCCCTTTTGGAACTCAGGACGTGTTAGCGCATTTTCGTATTATGTATCAGTACTTATGTTAGATATCAGCATTATGTAGTTATCAGTAATTGTGTTTAGATTTTAGACATATTTTTATGAATTTTCTTGTGTAATGAATATACCTGACATATTTTTTTTATTTAAAAGTCATTTCTTTACATTTAAAAAAAAATTATTTTCTCTTTAATCTAACTACAAGTCACCACAAATGATGACGTAAAACTCTCTAAACTTTTACACATATTCTAATGACGTCAAAAAAAAAAAAAAAAAAAAAAAAAAAAAACTAATTCTTTTGCACGCCTTCGCACCACTCTTGAATGCTTGAAAAATGATGTATTCGACTTCCGGCAATGGCGGCCGTTCCCTGCGCCAGTGTTACCTCTCGATTCGCAAAGTTTTTTGGTAGTTTTAACGGGGTTTTTTAACGGATCGAGTAACTGAGTGTTGATGCACAAATGGCAGGTCAGGACATACAAAAAACATATATACATCATGGGTCTAGGACTTAAGGATGCTGTGATCAAAGGTGATGACAGACGGACAAAACGGGTGCAATAGCGCATTCGACTTCTCGAAAATGCGCTAAAAAGCCTTGCCACAGAAATATGAACAAAGATAAAAATAGGAAACTCGGACCTTGGAGATGATGGATCTCTTAACAGAGAACTAATGAAGCTGGGTGGCCAAAGCCAGTCGGAAACCACCTGGCTGACAGTTCATTAAACATGATTTTTTTTTTTAAATTCTGCTTACACTGAAATAAACTCTTTATTACATTTAGGGGTACATTTGGGTGCTATTACACTTTTTTATGTCCACACACCAATTGAAAAGATATAAATGCTACTACAGACAGTGCATTCAAGAGACTCCAGGATACAAAAGTGAGAATTACCCCGTAACGATTCTGGGGCTATTTTGAAAGCTACAGAAAAGCAGACAGAGGCAGACGAAAGGCTAAACACACGAAAAAGTGGCCTTACTTTGCTAGTTACACTACTAGTAACAATAAAATCTTTTTCTTTTTTTTTACGTTTGGAAACTTTTACTTTCTGGAAATATGTACTTTCTGAAGTCTGTGAAACACGAAATTACTTACACACTTATAGTGCCAAAAATGATTTGCTGTAGCTACTCACAAAAATATATTAAGTATTAATTAAACGCTGGTTTGACTTTTGCTAAAATTTTACATTGAGACCTCAACATTTTAACTGAACGTTACAGTCGTAGACCGAGAGAGCAAATTCTTGGCAATGAAAGTGAAAAGCAAATATGTAGCCATGTTATGTAGAAAAGAAGTTAAAAGGAAAGTTGTATTCTTCAAAACATAATATTTACACAAACTAATCTACTGGACTTAAAAATTTTGCCTTAAAAATGAATTAATGAATTTAAACCAATCATCGCCCGCTAAAGTTATTAATATATTTTAGCTCAAAGGCACCTGTCTAACATAATATCGTTAATCATTAATCGAACAGAATATTTTATTTATAAAATTTTTCATTAGACTTTAAAAATCTTTATGTTGGTATTCGCTTTTTTTCTATTAATGAAATAAACTTTAAAAAATGTTGGTCTATATCAGTGGTTCTAAACCTTTTTTACCCATCGACCCCTTTTCATAGTCAAAACTTTCCCACGGACCCCAAAGTGAAAAAAAACTGCATACATGCATAGTACGAAAAATAAAAATGCAAAAAAGCAACATTTTGATAGAGAAGTATTATAATTTTATATTTAATTATTTTAATTTAATGACAAAGATTAACGTAATTAGAATTTTTATGAGTGCATGTATGTCTGACTCAATGTTTGTGAGTAGAAAGTAGCAACTACATTTTGGGTTTGTGAGTGCGTGAGAGTGAGTGATTTGATCTTCATAGCGGCATTAAATCCTTGCTCTACCAAATGAGAAGACGGAATTTCAGCAGTCAACTTCTGTACAATATCAATAAAATTGAATGCAGGATATAAAATTGGGATTTGTTTTTGCTACCAAAATTTGTGGGATCCTTGTTCAAATATTGGTTTAAGTTCTTACTTTGTAGATAATTCAATATGCAGCTCCCGTATTAGTATGTATTTACCTGTGTTCGTGATCTGAGTTTGTTAACACGCAAAGGGTTCAACACCAAGTCGGGAATATCCAAGTGAAGAATGTCTTCAATTCTTTTGATCAGACTGTATGAAGGGCCATTAAGTGTTAACAGTAAGCAAGTGAGTCTTCAGCTCTCCTTTGCGATTTCGAAAGATTTGGAAACATAACATTATCCTCTTCCCAGAACTGAAGTTTTGCAACAAACGCAGATATTATGATTTTAGTTTTGATGCATTGTAATTGGCTACCTTCATGTTCAAATGAGTTTTGTCAAATTTGGCAAATAAATCAGTCAAAAAGGGAAATCTCCAGTAAAGCCTTTTTGAATAAAATATTTGATGATATAGTACAATTTAGATACTTATAAGTTCCCGACAAATCGAAAATTACTCAATTTTCAACCTTCCTTACACCCCACCCTTGCCTATAACTGTGGTGATTACCCTGTCTGTAACTGTGGTGATAACCCTGTCAGTAACTGTGGTGATTACCCTGTCT
>MUZC01004735.1:120375-158286 GCA_002072015.1 Radix auricularia | reverse complement strand
TAAAAAAAATATAAACATTAAATCGCTAACCCGTTATTTTTATTTAACCAGTGGGCGAATGAAAAACTTCTACTGATTGCAAGAAATGGAAAGATAATTCAGACGAATATATTTTAGCAATGTGGGAACGTTTGGTTTGAATCAAATATTCAAAAAGTTCAGAATTTCGTTTAGATTAAATTAAAAAAAAACATTATTGCATATCAGTCTATTAGCTCTGTCCTTATAGTCTAGTCTCATTTAAAAAAAATAGAATTAACATTTTCGGTGCATTTTATTTGTTTAATGACATGACGTATTTATTCTAATGCAATGTGCTTGGGTGTGTCTTGCCCCCCCCCCCACCATTTTTTTCGGGAATTCCGCATTTTTTAAATAAATACGCAAGTCATGGTGAATGAGGTCCCTTAAGTCGGCCAAGGTTTAGCCATATATAAGAAATGCAAACGAACCGGCGATTTTCAGTATCCTCTGTTTACGAAGACGAAGGTCGTTTTTATAGTGCTTTCAAACAACAAAAGTCAATTTAATATTATCAACCTTTAACAAAGAACCCCTCACCATGTCCGAAAAAACTCATGAAGCTGGTAAGTGAACGTAATAACAAATACTTTATTTAATTATCATGATTAAATTAATAGTAACACTATGGTGAATCATTAATTCAACCAGAAATGATATAAATCTTTCCGTAAAAGAACTCCTTCGGTAATTAGGCATGGAATAGCTCATCAAGCGTGCCTTCCCTTTACACCGTAGCCGTAGCCGTAGCCATGGCAACAATTTTATATAAATAATCTTTTACTTCCTTGTTCTCATTATTAGGCCAAAGTATTTGAATCATTCAAAATAGGAATATGCAGTATTTTATACAACAGTGGTATTACTAAACAATAACAGTACTAACACCATTTAGCATGTGACCTTCAATTTAAATGATGTTGTAAATATTTTCACTACCTTAATCTTAATAAATAATACATGCCGGTCACATGCCCACACAGCCAGCACTGCATGGAAATAAAGTAGGGATGCAGAAATTAAGGATTAATTTGCCAATAAATCGGTTTAAAAAATTTATCGATTAAAATTTTTGTAATCAGTAAAATAGCCATTGAAATTAATGTTTTAAACATTTTTGGCTAAAATGTATTAATAAATAATTAATTATTAATAATTTTTTTTTAAAAATTATGTACAAATTTCTCCATTAAAAAAAAGATTTTTTAAGTGAAAACTTTAAAATAAGCTGTTTTGATTAGGAAAATAATATAACAAAATTGAAAATTGTTTTTACTTAATTAACAATAACAAAATTTATATTCATTAACATTATATTGAACTACTTATAACTTATATTTATATTTAAATATTAGGGCTGCGGAAATTACCGATTAATTTCTCGATTAATCGGTAAATTATTTTATCGATTAAAATTATTTTAATCGATAAAATAGTGATTAAAAATAGAAAAATGTTTTTTTTTTATAAAAAATTAATAATAGTTTTTATTTTTTCATTATTTTTTTAAGTACAAACCTCTCCATTAAGGGAATTCAGAAAGAGTATACTTTAAAATAACCTGTTTTATAAATAAGGACAATGATATAAAAAAACAATTGACAATATTGTTTTTAACTATTTAAAAATAATTAAAATTTAAATTCATTGACATTATATTGAGCTACTTATTTTAAATGTATTCCCTAACAATAGTACGTGTTTTAAATTTAATTAAATTAAATACTTAGGTTATGTGCATTTTAAAAAATGCAATAAAAGGGCACAAAATATGAAGGAAAACGAAATAGTGAAAAAAGAGATTATGAAGGTTAGAAAAAAAATCATAGCTTTCGAACCACTTGGGATAAAAAGATAATCTTTATGTTTTTACTAATCATCAAACAATTTCTATACAACTGTATTACTTTTATATTTATAAAATTAATTTGAAATTTTCGTACAAGTGCCTCAACTTTAATACGTTATTTAACTTGTTTTCAGTGCTAACTGTTTTACAAATAACTTAATGAAATTACCAATTACCTGTTTTTATTACTTCCCTTGAAATTTTCAGTTTAATGACATCATATATCTTTATTTTTAGCTTAACAAAATTATCGATTAATTAATCGGTAATTTCTCAAAAGTTAACTATTAAATTTAATTTAATCGATAACAGCCCTATTAAATATATCTCCTAAAAATATAATTTTTAAAAAATTAAATACTCAAATTATAGTTATAGTATAGGGATTTTAGAAAAATGTCCTAAATTGGCAAAAAAATGTGAAGGAAAACAACATAGTGAAAAAAGTGATCATGAGGTCTTAGAAAAAAAACATAACTTTTGAACCACTTGGGCTTGGGATAAAAAGATGATCTTTATGTTTTTTGTTAGTCATTAAACAGTTTCTATACAGCTGTATTACTTTTACTTTTATATTTTTAAAACTAATTTGAAATTTCCATCCAAATGTCAAAACATTATTGCCTTATTTAATTTATTTATATTGCTAACTATGTTTCAAAAATTTATTATGATTTTTTAATGTTTTTTATAGTTAATTATTAAGTGAAACAAAAACTTTTAATATGTTAATTACAAATCCTGATTCTTTTTTTTTTTTTTTTAAAGTATCATTATAATTGTAATAAATTTTCAAATATAATTATTTTACAACTCATTGGACTTTTATCTAGCATGCCTTGAAATAACACTTGAGAAATAATTTTTGTTATTAGACTTAGCCATATTTTCCATTGTTAATGTGCAGTTTTTTCCCCATCGTATACATAACTTTGATTTCATTTTTTTGTGTTGCTTTTAAAAAGCAAAAATTAGTTCAGAATATTGTTATTTTTCAAAATGTCTTTAAGACAGGGGAAATAACTTAATAAAACAAAAAATGTCAATTGCCAATTTTCGTTGCTTCTCTTGAAATATTCAGTTTTATGACATCATACATCTTTTTTAGCTTTAATCAAAATTATCGATTAATTATTTGGTAATTTTTCAAAAGTTAAATTTGAATTAAACGATAACAGCCCTAAAAATAAAGTTAAATAAATATTTATTCAAAATTAAATAAGTAGGCTTATGAAAAGTGATTAAAGCTCAAATAACTAACAGTTAAGTAATCCCGTGAGATGGGGGGGGGGGGGTATTGACTGTTAAAATCAGAAAGGTTTACTTGACATGACTTTGCTTTGTTATAAGTTCTTTCCCATACTCACATTTTCAACTTCTGTCACCTATTCTTTTGACAAATGAAAGCAGCCTGGCCTTGTTGCTTCATAATGACATTAATGTTAATGATCATGTTGTGTAGGCTAATTTCACATATCACTTAAAAACAATATTTTGTTGAGTTCAAACTTGCAATTTATATTACATCATAAAGGTTATTCAAATGTTAATTTCATTTTTATACATTTCAGTAATAAAAATGTCAGTTGAAGTAATTTAAGTCTAAGTTTTCTTAATATAATTTAGTAGTATAACTTTTATTTCCTAACTTGGGGCAAAAAAGTCCCACCTTGAAATAAGCAACTGATTTTTTTTCTTCATTATTTCTTGTCTTTATTCTATACAAATTGCTTGACCAGAGAATGCCGAAAACAGAAATTACTCAGAAGTCAATGTGCTGAATGACAAAAATATTTTTAAAAAAGAATTGGTTCTACCGGGGCCATTTTGACAGGGGGTTTTAACTGGGGCCGTTTTGACCTGAGCCATTTAGTCAGGGGCCCTTTTGACTGGGCCAATTAGTCATGGCCGTTTTGTCAGGGGCCGTTTTTCAGTGAAATATCTTCAGTTATATGGCACTTATTTAATCAGAACAATGTTCCTTGCAAGGTTTGCGGGTCAGTGAGCACAATAAAAATATCTTGTGTGCAAAGTTACACAGTATCAATATTTTGTGTGCATAAAAATATGTTGTATTATTCCTATCAAAATTCACTACATAGCAATTCAAAACTGCTGCATGACATTGGTCAGATATACATGTATTTGCTGCCACACAGCCATACAGCTAAAAGGGAACATATGTTTTCAGTAGAGAAATCTATTGCATTTATGGGATAAAACCAAAATAATTACACATTACTCTTCTGAATTTAATTAAATAATGTTTTCCTTTTATTTTTTAGGTGCACCCTTCCCACCCCTCAAGCCTGGAAAAATTCGTCTGTATAGCATGAGATTTTGTCCTTATGCTCACAGAGCTCGTCTGGTGTTAGCACACAAAAATATCCAGTAAGTTTTATTTCAATTTTTTAAGAGAAACCAATTACTTATTACATTATTACAAATAAAATTAAAACATAAAAATTAAAATGATGTAAGTATTTGAAGAAGTATTTTTAAGCATGTTTGTTAAAGATTCAAAACTTTTTTTAAAGAATGAATCATTAATGAACAAAATTATTTTTTTAAAGAAAGTTTTGTCTACTTAAGTTACTTGTGTTCAGTGGATCAATTTGTTTCTCTTGTTCACATTATAGATATGAAACCATCAATGTCCATTTAAAGAACAAACCAGACTGGTTCCTGCAGAGGAATCCACAAGGTGCAGTGCCCACTGTAGAACTTGATGACAAGGTTATTTATGAGTCCACTGCTGTTTGTGAGTGGCTGGATGATGTCTACACACAGAACAGGCTTCAACCAAGTGACCCTTACATTAGGGCCTGGGACAGGATTCTTCTAGAAGCTTTTGGAAAGGTCATTATGGTTCATATTCTGTCAAATAAATAATTAAGAAATACTTTTATTTATTAAATGAATTATAAATAAACATTTCCAGTGTTAAAACCTAAAAATTGTTAACTTATTTCAAAAAATAGTTTTTAAATTATTTATATTTTTATTTTTTTTAAAAATTTCAAATAAAAATTATAGTGTACCCAGTAGTAAATGGCTTTAAAAATGGACGTGGTGGTCGAGAGGTAGCGCTCTCGACTGTCATACTGATGGTCACGAGTTCGAATCCACACGAAGGTGAGGATTTGTTTTCGGGGCCTGAGGAGTCCCCGAGTCACCCAGCTCCGAATGGGTACCTAACTAGACAATAGTTAGGCGGCTGGGGTAATGCGTGGAACCCCTATAGCCGTGGCCTGTGACCGCTACATCACTTGCCAACAGATCATCTCTCATGGTCTGTGGACGCAATTATCTTTTGCATAGAAGGAGCGTCTGTATATCTAAGATAAGATAAGATAACAAAATGTAATACACAAAATTATTTTTTTTAAGAACACGGTTGTCGAGCGAGTGGCATGCGCGCTTGTCTGGTGTACCGATGGTCACGGGTTTCGAATCCATGTGAAGGCAAGGATTTGTTCCCGGGGCCTAGGGCGTCTCTGAGTCTACCCAGCTCCGAATGGGTTCCTAACACTAGTTAGGGAAATAAAGGCGGCTGGGTAATGAGTGTAACCCTCATAGCCGTGGCCTGTGAACGCTGCATCACTTGCCAACTGTGGGTGCAATAATCTTCTAATTAGGATGGGCGTCTGTATAGATAAGACAAGATGACCAATGGTTAAAGTATTGTACACAATAGGTTCCTGGGCTGATATCAGCTGATTGAGGTTACAAATGTTCTGTGACTGTTTGTCACCTTAAAACTTGTTTTTATTGTGCAAAAAATATATTTAAATTTAGCAGTAAATCACATTAAACCTTGTTGCTCCCCCTCTCATTTTGTAAACTACCATGTAAAGAGCGTACGTTCATAAAGAGTAAATGAGCCTACAGTCATAAATAATTTATCTCATGTTTTTTTAAATACTGTTTTCTTAGATAACCACAGCATTTTATGCAGTTATGATGAAATCAGAAGACAGGACCAAACCTCTAGAAGAGTTTAATAAAGGCTTGAAATTCTATGATGACATCCTGGCCAAGAGAGGTGGTCCATTGTTTGGAGGTAATTAATGTTTATTTTAGTGCAGTTGTTCTTAACCTGGGTTTATCAAACCCCAGGTGTTTGGTAAGTCAGTCTCAACACACACACCCGGCTCATATGATTCAGGATGACACACCCTCTCTTGGCTATCATTTACAAGGGTTTGGTTAATGCGCATGTGAAACTGGTGGGGGTTTAGTACCTCCAACAAGGGTAAGAACCCCTGCTTTAGTGCATGAATGTAATAGATATAATAATTATAATTTTAAACTCTTTAAAAAAAATATTGACATTTTAACAGAATTTTTATGCTTTAATTTTGAGTAGTACTTTTATTTAACTTGTAATACTTGTGTGAATATATTTTTATAGACCTTCCTTAGTCCAGTCAATATGCCTTAAAATTACTTTTAAATATTTCGATCATTTACATGTTCCTTAAGTTATGCAAGAAATAACACAATCATCTTGCTTGAAAAAAAACTTTAAAGAAATACATGTATTTCAGGCAAATCTCCATCTTTGATAGACTTCTATCTTTGGCCTGTATTTGAAAGAATACCTGCCTTGACCACCTGGGATGCCAAGTTGACTGTTGACAAAAGCAAATTCCCTAATCTTGCTGCTTGGACTGAGGCCATACAGCAAGTTCCAGCTGTGAAAGCCACTATGAAGGATAAGGCAGATTATCTCAGATTTTTTAATTCTTTTGCATCTGGCAATGTCGATTATGATTTTGGATTGTAAAACCATACATTTTCTTAAATCGTTGCAAAGATAAAGAATTAAAAGGTACCTTTTGCATCTTTGATTGATCTAAACATAATCTATATCAAAAGGGGAAATTTTCAATAAAGGATATTAGGAACGTGAAAAATTAATTATTTTTTAGTTGTGAAGACATGCACAAAAAATAAAGGGTATTGTTTAAAATATTTGTTAAAAGAGAGGGAATGGTGGGCTTTTAATTTGCATCATTAATGTTTATTTGTTATATATACAAGTCAGAGAAATCAACAATCCTTTACTTTAGGGTAAGTTCTTAACTGAATTTTTTGTTTACCCAGGTGTCCTATACACACCTTAAAATCTAGTATTTATTTTAAGTCCCATGACATTTAAATTCATATCATTTAATTTTAATGGATCTCATTTCAATGAAAAATTTTGGCACAAATTGTATGTGATGATATTTAGATATACCATTTGCTGTTTGTTTTAACAATACACTGTTAGAAATTTTCATTTAACAGATTTCTACTTTAAATTATATCTAGTTTTATATGTCAAACAGATGAGAAACTTTGCTTTAAAAAAGCTAAAGATTTCCATTATTTGACTTTTATGTAATTACTTTTTTCTGTAACAAAATAACTGCTAAATGTGTGTCTCAGTACCTTGTAATTTTTTATACTACTTGTATTTTGCTAATGGTAATCAAATTTTGTCATTAAAAAAAAATTATATTTATTTTCTACATTTGTTTGTAAATTTTTCAAGAGTGGCTTTTATATGAATGTGAGACCTGCATTTTGAGAAGAAGTCATAGTGTATGAATCATGAATTTATGTTCAAAGCCTATTATTTTAATGTGTGATCAAGTGATATCTCTTGCTCTTTAATGAGGTCATTGTTGCCCCTGCTTGATGACATAAGTTACATCGGCCTGAGCTGAAAACCAGTCATAGCACCCTATTGGTTTGCATAGGTTTGCCTGGTTCTTATAAAAGTTTAGCCAACTTTTGCGCAATGTCCAAAGGTAATTAATTGAAGGTGGATCCCCCCCCCACTCCAGGCAATCCCTGTTGCTCTGGGTTACCTATCTTTAAAGATCAGGGTATAAAGGTGGCCACCACCACCCCTTCCCCCACTAACCCATTGCTTTAAACTACATTTTCCCCTTCTACCAGTATCTTAAATTTCAAATCCAGTAGCCCCCCCCCCCCACTCCTTTAAATGTGACCCTGGATGGCAGCAGGCTTAGCGGGACTCTATAATTTAGAGTGGCGTAACTAAGCATTCTGATGTTCGCAAACTCTGTCAATGTCTCAAATAAAAATTTCTTCAAAATTCTTTTATACTGTATTGCATCGGATCATAATGGGCGTCATGGAATTTAAGCTAACATCTAAAACTGTAATTTGTATTTATTAATAACTCCTAACTTTACTGCCTGTTTATTTTCATTTGCTTTTTGAAAATGGGAGAGTTCTAAATCATTTGAGACTGAGGGCTTTAAATTACTGCTGAGAAAATTAATGATTAATTAATTGATTAATCATTAAACATTTTTATCCATTAAAATTAATTTGATCAATTAAAATTTAAGAAATTATTTCTGTTTTTTTAAAATTTATTAATAATTCATATCTTTTGTTACACACTTTTCCTTCATATTATTATTTTTTTTATTTAGACGTAGGCCTATATACGTACACAAAAAGCTTTTTCTTTCTTATTTCTTGCATACCAAAGGAATTTGCTGTGCTACATCACAAAATTTGTGAACGTTATAAAAATATAATTAATCGAAATTAATCTATTAAATTCTTTTCAGATTAATCAAACAATTTTTTTTTATAAGTACCAGCCTCAGTTCAAATACAATTTAAAGTAAGTTGTAAGCACTGTTTCAAACAGCCTCCCCCTTCCCACTCACATACACAACAGTAAGTCCAGACTATAACATTGTTAATTTAATCATTACGTTCAATCATTACATTTACTTATTTAAAAATTCATTTTTCTGTTCTTCAAAGTTAAAGCAAATTTCAAAGTTTTCAGACATTTGGGGTTTCTGGTGAAGTTTATGTAGACCTTTAATACAGTATCCCCATTTTTTTAAAAAAAGGTTATTTAAGGATTAAAATAAAATTAAATCCATAAAAAATTAGATAATAGGCATATTCTTCTTTCAGTTAAAAAATAATCAGGTATTTAAAATAGTGAATAAGAGCACAGACTGAAAATTGAAAACTTTTGTCATTGTCAGTTATTACATTACAGTATTGACAGAAAAAACACATCCACATCACTTCAAATTTTTAATTTAACCAAGCGAATAAATATGACATTTATTCTTTAAATGAACAATACCTTGTATTAAAAACATACAAGTTTTTTCAATATCTAAATTTTAATATTCTTTATGTTATTATATCTACAGGATGAATTTGTTTTTTTTTTCCCAATGTTCATTTGGTGCCCGCGATCCCAAAAAAACAGTTGAAGAAATCCAGTGACATACATACAGAAACGCACACTTGTAAAAGTGTTGTTGGACAATTTATAATTTTCTTTCAACAAAAGAAACTTCATCATCTTATACTAATAGGCTAATAAGGGGGAAAAAAGATGAGTACCTTTGATATTCATTTGGTGTCATACACAAAATGTATCAAATATTAACAACTGAGTAAAATTCAATTTTAGACGCCAATGATATTAAACTAAAAATGTCATTTAAAAAACAGTTTTTTGATTACATAGTGGTTGTTATAACTAACGCAAACCCGTTAAAAATTAAAAGTCGCTCAAAAAAAGGTATCGATTTGTTAGGAAAATTAAGCGATATGCGTCACAAATGGTGCTTTTATAAGAAAACAACACACCACAGCTGGGCCGAATAATGTGTACTATTAATTTCGCCACGATTTTTTTGCGTGGAATTTCGACATGCGCTGAATGATGCGTTAACAAATACCAACATGACATGGTGGTTCAAATATTGTGTAATTTGTATTACTGTTATTTTCTTGAAGGTAACTTACTAAAAATTAAATGTATTTTGTTTTTATTGAATTAAAGTAGCACACATAATATGTGTTTTTCATTAAAATTTAGTTATTCTTTAAAAATTCTATGCCTATCAAATTTAAGTAATGTGTAAATAATTTGAATTCGTCTATTTTATGGAAAATTATTAACATTTAGCGAAAGAACATGAAAATATTCAAATTTCTCAAGTAATAAACATCGCAATGACATAACATATTTTCGAAAAAGACATACTTAAAAAATTTCAAGCGTCTTGGAAAAATTGACATCTGAAGAAGTAACTAGTAAAACNAGATCAGATGCTGGAACTTTACGCATATCATTGCAATATTTTTCTTTTCAATAGAATCTCAATTTATGGAAAACCGTTTAAAAAAATAATAATTCAAACTAATTTCATGGAACAAAGCTATTCGCTAATACAGAACGCTGTAATAGATTATAGAGAGTAGGAGACATCAATTGAACCCCCAGTTTGAAAGAGAAAAAGTAAGAGTGGAGAAAATCTTATCTTATCTTAGATATACAGACGCTCCTTCTATGCAGAAGATAATTGCGTCCACAGACCATGAGAGATGATCTGTTGGCAAGTGATGCAGCGGTCACAGGCCACGGCTATAGGGGTTCCACGCATTACCCCAGCCGCCTAACTATTGTCTAGTTAGGTACCCATTCGGAGCTGGGTGACTCGGGGACTCCTCAGGCCACGAGAACAAATCCTCACCTTCGTGTGGATTCGAACCCGTGACCATCGGTATGACAGTCGAGAGCGCTACCTCTCGACCACCACGTCCCACAGGAGACGGGGTTCTATCTTTAGAGCAAGTGGTACAACTAGAAATGTTTTTATCCATAGATGTAATTATTAAAGAAAATAATAGAACCCGCTGATTAGTTGCATGTCGTTGCAAGAAAATATTCGTGTAACCTACTAATTGAAAAATTTTAGCATGATAAAGAACAGTTAAATATTGAACGAAAAGGTTCCAGGTTTTTATGGCAGTACACAAAAAGATTCTCAGAATTCACTAGCCGGACAAAATCAACAACCGGGAAACTGTGGCAGCGGACAAAACAGAAGCCAATTGAGGAAGAGATTCTTCAAAAGCGGTGGAGGTGGATCAGTCATACACTAAGAAAACCTGTTTCTAATACAACAAGGCAAGCCCTGAAATGGAACCTACAGGGTAAACGGAAAAGAGGCCGTCCAAGAAACACTTGGCGCCGAGAATTGGAGGCAGACATCATGAGAATGGGCCATGAATGGAAGATCCTGGAGAAACTGGCCCAGGATAGAGATGCCTGGAGGTCTCTTGTAGGTGGCCTATGTCCTAGGAGGAAGTGCAGACGCAGACGATAATCGGTGGATGTCCTCGGTGGATGTCCTCGGTGGATGTCCTCGGTGGATGTCCCTCATGGACGAGAAGGCTCAATAACAACAACACGGGGCCAGGCTTAGCAATTGTGGGGCCTTATACAGCTTAGTATGCGAAAAGGAATGCACTGGGCCTAATTTGGGTCAGGATAAGGTCTTAATAAGGATAATAAGTAAAAATTAAGATAGGTGGGGTCTATGAAAGCGCGAACCCAAATCGGCCGCATAGGTTGCAGTGGCTTAAGGCCAGCCCTGGCTTTACCTACACTACAAGAATGCCTCCTTGATCTATTAAAATATATTCAACAGTATAGATTGGAAAATTCTTTACCCAACATATATTTTTGCTAAGAAAGTTTTCAACAATTGCTNTAAATTTTGATAACATAATACACGATTCCTCTGCTATGAAAGTTAGGTAAGTAAATTTATGAATATATTAACATACTAATGTATACAATCTGTTTGTTTATAAAAAAAAAGCATATATTTATAAATAAAACATAACAGCAAATTAATTTAAAATGTTTTTTGGCTGTAAATTTGAATATGTTTTGTCTCAATAACTTTCTTGTGGCCTTTAAAAATGAATCTTGTATTTTTTTAAATGTCTACAAATATGTATATCATCTTATGCGGCCTCTTCTATAAATGCTTACATAAATATGGCGTGTAATGGTTATTATGTTCCCCGCCTTTTCCTTTTACAATGCACTTCGTTTCAATTATTTATTAATGTGTATTAAGTTATAAAAACCATCACACGATTGATTTAAGTGGTCGTCCCTAAATAACGTCACGCGATTTTGGCTGATTCTTCACCCCCTGCTCCCTGGTCACGCGTCGTCACAAAAATTTAGATCCCTTCTTCAATGTGACATCACAAAGGCCCACCCCTCCCCAATAAAAGCCGTATTTTCTATTTAAAAATAACCAGGTTTCCAATCACTTTTATTTTTTGTCATTTAAATATTTTTAGTGTAAGGCTGCACTCTAATATCGTAACACGCGTTAAACCACGTAAAACGTCATTAAATAAAGAGTCGGTAATCATATATTTAAGTGGAACTTTTATTTAAAGTTGCGCATTTTGATGTGACTTCAAATGTGTGACACCCCTCTCTCCCCAAGTGTGACGTCATTTATGGACGTCCTCTAAAAGGGCGGCAAATTGGAGACCGCCCCGGGCGGCAAAAGCTCTAGCTACGCCACTGAATATAAGACTGGAACTAAATATTAATAATGGAAAAAAAACGAACACGAAGAAATAACTGAAGTGTTTGCGGTATGTTACAATTGAGTGTGAAAAGAAAATTTTTATATACCACTGCTGGGAATCGAACCCGACACCGCTTGCATCACGAGCCAGCAGCTTGTCTAAACTGCGAAATTTAAAAAATATAAAGTATATTTTATACTATGTTCTCTAAGTGAGCCAATAAATCAAGTTCTTTTTTTATTATTATATTTTCAAGGCCAAGGGTTCGTGCAAACATTTGTACACTTTCATTACAAAATATAAAAGTTTGGGGGCCCCCAAAACGTCGGGGGCCCCTGGCTTTAGCCCGTTCAGCCCCACCCCCCTTTAATCCGCCATAGGGGCAGGTGGTGAAAAATCAGCCGAAATCACGTGACGTCATTTATGGACGGCATCTTAATTAAGTTAATCATATGATATTTTTTATAAATTAATAAGCATGAATAAATAATTGTAATTGAAACGAAGTACATTGTAAAAGGCGGGGAACAATTTTACCATTGCATGTCCTATTTATGTAAAAGTAAATGTAAGCAATAATAAAAGAGACCGCATAAGATGATTGATAAACCTATAAATACACATCATAAATATACAAGATATTTGTTTTGAAGGCCACAAAAAAGTTTTAGAATCACAGGTCTGCCCCACTCCAAATGAGACAAAAGATATTCCAAATTTACACCCAAAAACATTAACAATTAATATGCTTTTTTTAAATTTATAAATATATGAATTTTTTTAATGAAAAAAAAATTGTATACATCAGTATGTAAACATATTTTTTATTATTTATAAATTTACTTACTCACTATCATTCTTAGTAGAAAAATCATTTATTATGTTATCAAAATTTATATTATTTGTAATATCATGTTCTATGGACAATATTGCAAGATTTTGTAGTCTGAAATCACCTATTGTGGAGCAAAAATATATATATATATATTTTCAAATTCAGTTTGGAGAAGCTCCTTTCACAACTAGATACACTGATAGCAATTGTTGAAAAAAATTATTAGCAAAATTGTAATGTTGGATAAAGAATTTTCCAATATTTACTGTTAAATATATTTTAATAGATCAAGGGGGTATTTCCCCTCTTTTTTTTTTTAAACATAATGCCTCTTCTTGTAGTTTAGGTACAACCGGGGCTGGTCTTAGCCTCTTGCAACCTATGCTGTCGCAGTAGGCCAAGCGCTTTCATAGGCACAACCTATCTTAATTTTCACTTATTATCCTTACCCTACCCCTACCCAAATTGGGGCCCACGCAATCAGTTTCGCATACTAAGCTGCATAGGGGCCCGCAATAGCTAAGACCGGCCCCATGTACTGCCATAAAAACCTGAATCCTTTCTCTTGCAATCTCGAACATTCAATGTAAATAAAGAAATTTAATTGATGTTTAAATTCTTTATTTAGAATCCTAGATGGTATAGTATTATACACGAATATTTTCTTGCAATGACATGTAACTCATCACCTCGTTCTTTTATTTTCTTTTATAATAACATCTCTTGATAAAAACATTTATCATTGTACTTCTTGCTCTAAAGATAGAACCACGTCTTCTGAATTTTTTCCCCACTAATATTTTTCACTTTCTAACTTGGTATCTAGTCGATATTTCCAACTCTCTGTAACAGCGTTCTGTATTAGCACATATTTTTGTTTCGTCAAATGGGTTTGCATAGTTAGCATTAATTTAAAAAAGATGGGATCCCATAAATTGAGACACCAAAGAAAAGTAAAAGATAACCATGAACTGAGTAAAATTCCAGCATCTGATCTCGTTTTACTAGTTACTTCAAATGTCAATTTTCCATGACAATTGAAATTTTTAAGTATGCCTTTTTCGGAATTATTTATATTATTGTGGAGTTTATTAACGGAGAATGAATCATCGTTCATTTTTAATGAATAACCATATATTAATAAAAAAAAAATACAAGCTATATGTTTTACTTTAATGCAATAAAAAAATAATTTTTAATAAGTTACCTTACAATAATTTTTTAAGACCTGAAACAGTAAAATAATTTACTACTTGCAATTTAAACACAATATTTGAATCACTATGTCATGTAGGTACATGTTAGCGCATCATTTTGCGAATGTCGAAATTCCACGCTAAAACTGTCGTGCGATATTAATACTACATATATTCGGACCAGCGGTGATGTGTTGTTGTTTTTTGTGCAGTTTTCTTATAAAAGCGCCATATGTGACGTATACCACTTAATTTTGCAAACAAATAGTCACCTTTTTTAGCGATTTTAAATTTTTAAACTGTTCTGCGTTAGTTATAACAACCACTCTGTAATCAAACGAATGTTGCACGAATCCATTAATTTAAAATCAAAATTGAGATTATTTTTGTTTCACTATGGTTTTCCCACTTCAAAAGAAAAGGGGTGGTTTTCGGAAATGGCTTGGTTTATTTTTCAAATGCCCACAAATGCCGCCCTTTGAACGAGTGCCGCCCGGGGCGGACCGCCCCCTCCGACCCCCTCAGCTACGCCACTGCCTTGGATCCCTTATTAGCGTAATTTGTGCAGTGGTCAACTACAGTTTTCACGGTCGAAGGCATTTGAAAAGTCCATAACTTATCATACCTACCACAACTGTCTGCTTGCCGATCTTAAGTATTGGTCGTCAAGTCTTCTACTTCTACAAATAAGAGGAGCAGTTTTTTTCCCCATTATGTTTTGACTTGAAAGTTATGCTGACAGTCTTGAGAAGATTGCAACTTTCAAGATACAGTCGCCAAGACTGTGCTAAAAGTTTGCTGACCACCTGGCCACGCTGTTGAGGGATACCGTGCTACAGTTGGCAGGGTGGTAATACAGCCCCAGACTTAAAAGACCACTAGATATTTTGGGCCCCCACTAACATCTCGACGCTATTTCGGAAATTTATTAAAACATTACTTTCGATTAAGCCTTTTATAATGCAAGCAGGATTTTGAGCTTCTGTAAAGATTCCACCACTAGGGCCCCTAGACTGGCTGGGGCTCTAGGGCAGGTCCTTGTAGGCCTAGGCAGAAAATTCGGCCCTGCATAAATAGGGCATGCAATTGTAAAAATGTTCCCCACGTTTACTTCGTTTCAATTACAATTATTTATTCACTAGTTCAAAAGCCTGCTGAAGCTGGCAGAACGAAATCCCACAGAAGGGATAGCAAAGATATTACCAAATACTGGAATAGAAAAAACCACGTGACTTTTATTGCCATGAAAAGATTATGATATGAACAGAAATAACAAAGAAATGTATGAAATACTGTAATAGAAAATAACATTTGGCCTATATTGCCATGAACACAATATGATATGAAAATAAATAACAAAGAGATGTACGAAATACTGAAATAGAAAATAACTTTTATCTTTTATTGCCATGAACAGAATACGATATGAACAGCTAAATATGAAAGATTTCCTTGTACACCAAATTTTTAGTGTAGCCGGTGGAGCTGTCGTGGAGCAGTTTCCTTTGTTTAGGACCCTCTGCCACATGGACCTTGACATCTGCTGATCTGCGTACACGGGAGAAAGCAACGTATAACTGCCCGTGGCTAAACACAGGTTGTGGTAGGTAGATACCGACCTTATCCAGTGTCTGGCCCTGCGATTTGTTTATGGTCATTGCGAAAGCTAACTTCACAGGGAATTGCCTTCTCCGTAGAACGAAAGGCAAGTCTGTGGTTGTCGGGGCAATGTCCACGCGTGAAATGAATAGAGTGCGACCTTTGTCATTTCCGGACAGAAGTTCAGCGATGATGAGGTTGGGTTTGAGGTCCCTAACCACCAATCTAGTGCCGTTGCATAGACCTCGTTTGGTGTTCAAATTGCGAAGAAGAATTATAATTGCTCCGACTTTTAATGTTAATTGATGAAGTGGCATTCCCTAAGGTGCCAATTGATTTAGAAATTCCACGGGATAATTGTTTTCATCATCTGGCGTGCAGTCGTCGATGGAGTCGGAACTTAAATATGTCCTGGGTTCTCCTTCAAGTAGATACAGAACCTGACTATTGATAAGGTCCACATCGGCATTTGTAGGGCAGAGAATTGACTTATTTACACATTCTTCCACATCTCTGGCGTTCAAGAGGAGGTTTTCCATCCGAATTTTGGAAGACGAAAGCCACTTCATTGGACCGTTCAGCATTGTAACGCCTTTGGTCATCGTTTCTATCATGAATGATGGCCAGTGAAACAGTTGTAGGTAGTGTATTCCGTAAAGCTGCTTCCGCCAGACAGTCTTGTTCCACTTCACACAGCATATTGCATGCATCTGCAAATGGATTGTTGTCGGTAATGAATGAGCTCAGGAGCGCCATGAGATCGCGGTTGCATGTAGAGTTAGGTCGCATTTGCATCCTTTGTTCCGAAGCTTCATCGGGATCAAGGATATACAGCTGAGCAAATTGACGACGATCATCATTGTCAGGATGCAGAGCCCCAGATCTGTGGTAAATCTGTCCGTGGATGCGAAAACAGTAGGGCCCGTATCCGGGAGGAGCAGCGACTTTAGCACCCATTGACGCAAAGGCTAAGGCGCTATTTATAGACCTGATGTTGTCCATGAAGTTTTGGGAGTGCTCGTGTTCCCCCGTCATGAGAGTCCTCAGTAAAGGTGATATGCGGATGGGATCTAGCGTCACTTTTCCTTTCTGGCAGCACGTGGTAAATAATTTGTCCGCAGGATGTTCGCGAGGAAAATGTTTGGCACCGCAGAATGTGCACAGCAATTGTAAATTGCCACAGAAATGTTGCTGGACGTTGTCATTCATGAAGTCACTTCCGTAGGCTTCATCCAGATGAAGTGCAGGTACTTCCCGGAGTGTAGCTGACCGACGTCGTTTATTATTGGCTGCTACTTCCCGTCTGACCGTTGTTCGTCGGTTTCACTTGCTCTTCGAATGCGATCTTGTTGGTTTCGCGTTTCTCGTCGCCGGGATGCCTCCTCGTGTGTTTCTGTTCTTATTCGATTCCTGTTATGTTCGTTTCTGCGACGTTTTCTATCGGCAATTTCGGCTTCATCGAATGTTCTTTTTTCGAGGCATAGTTGTGTCGTGGCAACACGCGATGGTTTGTAAATATTTGGAGTTGAAAAAGAAATAATAAAGCAATGCGAACGTGACATTGACGATGGGTACAGGCGTAGGAGAACGGTGTCATACCTTGAATGCGGCGCAGCAATGCAGTTGGCAGTGGGTCAAGAACCGAAGACCGACACACCGATATCAACCGGTTGGTGGTGACTTACATCATGATTTATAACGGAGACAAACATGCATAGGCTGGTGGCCGATGTTAGACTCAACACAAATGCGTGTTTGTATGTACACAAATGCTGACGTCACAGCTTCGTGCGTTGTTTCGGTAATTGACGTTCTGAGCTAAGACAATGACGTCATATAATATTTTTTACGGCGAACATTTTTAATTTATTTATACTAATTTTACGCGCCTTTTTTGCGCGCCTTTCGAGCACCTTTTCGCGCGCCTTTGGACGGGGAGACACACGCATACTTAGTGCAATTATGTATTAGATGCTTATTAATTTCTATAAACTATCATATGATTGACTTAAGGCACATATGTGACGTCACGCGATTTTGGCTGATTTTTTTACCCCTTCCACCCTCGTCACACATCGTAACAAAAACTTAGAGCCCTTCTTCAATATTACGTCACAAAGCTAACCCCAGTAGCGTAGCGAACAAACCAAGAATATGATTTAAGATATATCGCAGTATCGCAATATTACGTCATTTGTTGCTCGTAAAACCAGGCAAATTTTGAAATTAAAATTAAATTCCGTATTAGGAGATGGCTTTCGAGATTTAATATTATTGATATAACGTTTGTGTAAGCGTAGATGGGGTGGCCTCTACGTTGCTCGGCAGGCGAGTAGTGTAGCTGAGCTGGCCGCTACCCCTGACTGGCAATGCCGAAGTCCGTTTTGTTACGTGTTAGTTTCTAGTCACATATGAATGCAGTCGCGTTAAATCCAAAGTGACCAATTCGCAAAATAAGCCTGATTGCAGTCTGTCTCACCCCTCATTTTGTTATGCTGCAAAATAGGATTGTAGAAATGATGGGACCCAGTTTGTTGCGATTTTCTTGAATGTGTCTTCTAAATGATGAGTCCAACTGCTCATCTCTAGAAACTGCTTCTTTTTTTTAGAACCTTTGTGTCATATGCTTTGCATGTAGCTACGTGCATCTTCGTTTAAATCTTTATATTATGTGCCTGTTTTGATGACAAATGCCAACTGAACTCCTCGAATTACTTTTTCGGAAACAACACACAATATTTCCAAAAGGCACCTTTTAACATTTGCGAGTATACAAACTACGGTAAATGTCTGATAACAATGCATATCTACAAACTAAAAACTCTGTTTCCCTCATTGTCAGCTCTAAGATCATACTTTTTACGAGGGGTCCAATAATCACGAACCAGCTGCAATTTCAACACATTTGAAAGGTCGTGTGTCCAGACATAACTTCCAAAATCCAATTTAGGAAATGAATAAGTGTCAGCGACTGTCAAATCAATAACAGTTGCCTCAGTTGTGTCTGGCTGTAAAACTTGTACTGTTGTCCTCAATGCCCATGATAAGTCAGATGCTGCAAAATTTTTTAATAACGGGTTTCGGAATCCCGCGATTGCTCGACTTTTCGATTTAAAAACATTTTTTTTTAGCCTGTATAAAAAAATGATATCCATATTTGGTAATCATGCAGTTTCTACACGTATATAATTTCACATCAAAAATTTAATTTTCTCGTGAGAACTTGCGTTTTTAATTTTATTAAAGTCATTAATATATGTTGTAATTTAGCTATTATGGCGCTAGTTTGTAAGTCTTATTAATTAATAAGACTTTTTTTAGACCCTCATGTTATACTTAACTTGAATTTAATTGAAAATTGAATCTATATGGCATTGTCAGTTAAAATTTTTAAAAACGTGCCCCCCCCCCCCGGAAAAATTCCTAGCGACGCACATGGTTCTAGATAGACATCCCTTAAAAATGGAGACTCGTATGCTTTGCCGGGGTGGCGACGAAGTTGTAGTGAGATGTAGTCGAAAAAATTACATCCCTTGTTGGGTCACTTTTAGTGGAAGGCATTTTCGACCATGTCCTGGATGCCCATGCGGCAGCTCAGACACGATCGTTACGGGGAGGGGGGGTCTCTTAGCTGTTAGGTTCCTTTGGGGGATGGGGTTGGGTGGCTGGAGGGGGGTCCCGAGGAGACCCATGATGATTTTCTTCCACATTTAGCCTCCTATTAGAGTGTAAGTGTAGCTTACCCTCCTGTTCAGCTGATGGGGATCCAGGCAGAATTTGTATACCCATTTTTGACACTCCCAAGTGCCTAGCTTCTGTATGTAATGGGTAGAACATTGCAATAATTGATGGGTTAATTAATCAACAGGCGGGTAGCCCTTAGAAAAATGTCCGCAATTTAGAGTGCAACAAAAATTCTTTCTTCTTATCGAAATAATTTAGCAGCAGGCAGCAGGGAGGGTTTCTCACCTGACATTTTAGTGTGATTATGTTTTTAGGACTTATTAATAATATTTTTATTATGACAAATTTTCCAAGACTTTATTTTAGTAATTAAAATATTAATATTTACACACGCATAAGGCCTTGTGGACTATGTCCTAAATAGTTTTGTTATTTGTCCACCCACCCTCCTTTTAATTTTAACCTGACCCAGCACAGTGTGCTGTGCAGACTAAATATCAATATTTTAAATATGGACCAAGTTCTATATTATCAGGAAATATCTGCTAGTCCAAGTGTTTGCACAACAATTTTCTGTATAGTCACGATGACGAGGGTTTTGTGTTGTAAACTTTGACCTCAATTATATTATATCAACAATCGTTGGATGAACGGGTGACGAGTGTTCACTTAATTCACTATTCTGCAAACTGGCAAGTCTGCGTCTATCAATTGTTGGTAAACATTGCTCGAATTTGACACAAATTAACGGAACTAACATGACACAGAAGTCGTTTTCAAAAGGTAAAAATATTAAATTAAGCATGTGGCTTGTCTTGTGTGATCCTTGACACCTATTGAAAACCGTGCTATTTACTATTTAATTATTTAGTACTAGAAGTATAAGTCAATATAAATATAATATAGGCCTAAGTTTAAGCCAAGTTGGCGGCCAAGCAATTCAATGACTGTGATATTATTATTATATCATTTTATCAGTCACTGAGATATACTTTTATTTTGGCCATTACAATTGATATTGCCAATAAATTGCAGGCATGATAGTCATATATGAAACTGAAATAAATAATTATCATAAATCTTATTTTGATGACTGTTCTTCCCCAGTCTCCACACTCAGCTGGTTGTAAATGAGTAAAGTAAATGTAATTGTATGCAGCATGCAGGTGTAGACATGTGATCATGTGGGCACCAGCAGAAAATTTTCTAGAGGGGGGAGGGGGGGGCAAAATATTTTTGAAGTGATGATATCCCCATAATTCTTAGCTATACTCAGCTTTTTTGGCTGGTCACATAACCATTAATTAAAATTCTATACAGATCAGTACTACTTCTCGATTAATATTGTGATAAGATATACTGTACACCTTTAACTTATGGAAGTGTCAGGATCATAATACCTCCGACACTTAAAGGCTTCACTTCTGATATAAATATAAGATTTTTTTAAAGTTAAGCAATTCATATACTTCTGTGGTCCAAGGGTAGTGTTTTGGATTCTTGATCTCAAAGTAACAGGTAGTGGATAAAGTTTCGAGTGAATTCTTTTTTTAAAAAAATGATTATATTTTTTTAAAATTATATTTTCCTTCTTTACTTTCCAATTTCTTTTTTAAACTACTTTCTATTATATATAATTAATAATTATGAGGTATTGTAAGTCTAGCATTTCTGGAAGTGTTGACAGTGAGGGGATGAATCTGCTTGCCAGGAGGCCAAGCAAGGCCGAATTAAGGCTGCACAGGGCCCCTGGCTGCAATTCAAACTGCGACCCTATCGAGCCAGGGTCCCTTTTATTAAAATGATTGCTAGTTGCTAATATAAGACTGTAACTTGCAACTATTCAGCAAAAAAAGATTATTCATGAAAAAACCAAACAGAAAGAAATAACTGTTTGCAGATATCCTGAAATTCAGTGTAAAAAGACAAAAATTTAATTTAAAAATAAACACCAACAAAAGAAGAAAAAAAATTCACCACTGGGGATCAATCCCCAGTTTGCTTGCATTGCAGGCCTAAGTGACCAGGAGAGCTTGACAGAAATTGTAAATTAAAAAAATAATCAATATTCTTTAATATTTTCTTTTATTCTTATTGATATTGAGCCTATCAAATCAGGTTTCTCGATTACTAAGACTATTGAATTATTGGGTCCAACAAGAGATCAGATTAATAAAAGATGAGATTTTTATCAATTTATATTTTTTCAGGGATTCATGGAAACATCTGTTCACCTTTAGAGCCTTTTTTTAAATAAAACATACAGTTTAAAAATCTATCGATTACAGCAATGTCTTAGTTAGTAAAATATTTTTTCATTTTTAGTTAGTGGGGATGGAAATTCATTGTCGTTCAGGGATTATAGGCGATGGGTAAAATGCATGTAAAAAGAAAAGGATGGGTTAAATTTTTGTAGTTGTACATACTACAATGTGCTTCTAAACGTAAATAAAAATAAGACTATTAGGAGCTATTTGTGCTGAAGCGAAGTATGTAGACTGTGATGTCATGACACTACTGGTTGCTGGAAAAAAGAGTTCTATAAATTCTAAAAGGATTATCAAATAAAATAAAAATATTTTAAAAAAAGTTTTTAAGATACCACGTTTTGTGAACTAAAAAGAAGAAAATAAATTTTTTCTTGGGCTATGTTGGAACTTCCCTTCCCCTGGGCTGAGCCAGAACTGTTTTGTTGGATGCACATTGTGGACATTTTGTACATACACACTCTTACACACCAAAATATTTTCGAACTGAAAACGTGGGGCGCATTCGGCTGAAATTAAATGAAGTATCGTATATAGACTGTGGAGGAATTTGAAACTGAAAAGTTTAATGTAATAGCATTAATAGACCAAATTTCAGCCGAATGCGCCCCACGTTTTCAGTTCGAAAATATTTTGGTGTGTAAGAGTGTGTATGTACACTAGTAAATGTTTAAAGTTATATTTATGTAGCTCCATTGCCGCTCAGCAGTTAAAAATTACAGCGCAGGAAATTTGGTAAACTATTGCACAAAAAATGAATGTTGTGCACCTTTGCACATGAGTATTTTACTGCGCACATGGACCAACGAACCCGAGGGAACATGGAATACAAGAACAAATATGGATAATACAATATAATTACAATCATAGAGATTAGTTTCATTTGCAGGCGTAGGCAATTAAATTAGTGATTTCCCAGGCATTTTATTAGATAATCTATGCTAAGAAATTATGTCTGCAAGGGTTAGAATAATTAATCTAACTTACCAAATGAAATGAGACTGTTTGAAATTACAATAAATGTATGTTAAATTTTTTAATATAAATTATTAATTGAAGCGTTATAAAGTTATAATTTTAATTTTAGGTTACCACTCTGTTTTATACTTTCAACCGAAAACCAGAAGAGAGAGATAAACTAATTAATGAGTTTAACAAACACTACACATTTTATGAAGATATTCTTGCCCAGAGAGGTGGACCTTTTTTTGGTGGTGAGTATGATATGGTTGTCAGTACATGAAACTTTTTAGTAAATCTTGTAAAATTTTAATTGTTCTATTGTATTAAATCATACTATAATTTAATATAATACTGTAATAGCTTAAAATTATAAAGCTTTAATTTTTAAAAAAAGATTTAGAGAATTTATGGTCTAGTCCCCTACATTATTTAGTTAAATAACTTACCGCCTAATTTTTTATGGATAATGAATAACTTTTTCCAAATTTTATCAAGAACCATTAATCCATGTAAAAAATTGTGAACAAATTGATATTTGAAAGAAAATGGATTAAAGCTGTCTTTCCCAAAGGAGTGGATATAATATAATGATTTAAATTCTCTGCAGTATTTTAATATGGGTTACCAAGCTTTTGAGTACTAAGTTTGGTCTGGATGCACCAATCCACTAGTAAATGTTTAAAGTTATATTTATGTAGCTTATAACTATAAAAGCAATAACAGAAGCATAATTATGGGCCCTCTAACCCCAAATGGTACTTTATATAGTTCTTAAAAAGACTTCTGTATTTCGGTCTAGATCATGATGGATATATGTGTGAAATTTGGTAGAGATCCTTCAATCCATATTGATACTTGTGTTCACATCTTTCAAAATTGGGCATATTTAAAATACAGGATACTATTTTTAACAGCTATCATTCAATTTTAATTTTTCAACCATGGAGGTTGGATTAAGGCTAGCTAAGATGTAATTATAAACAGGGAAGAGGGTACAAACAACCGTACAGGTGCAATTGGAGATGTATATCTGGATGTCGCTTCATTAAAATTAAAACAAAAACTGATTTGTCATATGCTCACTGTTAACAAAATAAAATATTCCACATGCAGGTGACAAGGTATCTATGATAGACTTCTTCCTGTGGCCCCATCTGGAGAGAATACCAGTCCTTGAAACCATAGATTCCAGGGTGGGTGTGGACAAGGGAAAGTTCCCTAAACTAGCTGGATGGTATGAAGCCATGTACCAAGTGCCAGCAGTCAAGGAAACTCTATGGGACATTAAAACCCATTTACACTTCTTCCAGTCATATGCAGCTGGGAAACCTGATTATGATTTTGGCCTTGAGGATTAAACCATCTGTGTAATTGCTAGGAGTGGCATCTTTCTTAAACAATGTCGAATATTTTTTAAAATATACTTAAAGTTGATGTTAAAAATTAAAGTATTTTGTGTGAGAACATTTTCAATCTGTTTTATTGATCAATTTATAATCAGCAACTTAAATAAATATAATGTAATTACATAAACCAGTGTTCATGTAAAAATTAATGCAACTCAAATGTTAATCAATCATGAATAACATAACTTAAAATTGGATAATTGTTAAGTATTAAAATATGCACACAGTCAACAAGATGACATGAATTATTTTTGTTTTGAATCCTTGATTGGATGATAATCCTCCCTTTCCTTTAAATACAATAATGTTCATAAAGAACAGTCAAAATTGAATACAACATAAGTTTTAACTAACATCACAACTTTTTGGGAACATGTGCTATTATTGGTTTAGGTCTAGTCTTGAACAAAATCTTTTTCCTGATAATGGCTTGAACTTCATAAAGTGCTTTTATGTCCGAGTCTGATGTTGGCAAGAGTTCTGGATCCTCGTTTGCCATGTCATTGGCAACAGGTTTGGTGTGCTCAAGTGATTTAGTTAAAACTGCTAATGGCTTTTCAAGCGTTACAACTTTGCCATGGAGAATGTGGTGGCCGATTATCAGCACTGGTGCATCCTGTGTACAAAACAAATAGATCGTATCGTTTTACTACTTTTACATATAAAACTAAGAATTAAGAGTGACTAATTACATTTTTACAAACCCAACTGTTTCACACTAATGAAAATTTACTATTTGAATACTTTTATAATGCGTGAAAGATGATGTATTCGACTTCTGGCAATGGCAGCCATTGCCCGTGCTTGTGTTATTGTTCGTGCAGTTTTTTTTCTTTTGAAGATGTGATTTTGCTATATTTTATTATAAACATAATAGTACTAAACTACAGATAAAAATAGTATTAAACTCAAGATATTGTTTTGCATACGCAAAATAACCATTCTTGTCCTAAAAGATTAAGTCAGTATGTACCGGCATCCTTCCGTCTCGCGAGACGATGGTGCATCACCGTTGGGTTGGGTTGCATTTCCTCGAGTGACTGTGCAGTCCTATCCTTGAGTGACAGTCTTTGCCACAGTTTTTACACACGAGTTCTGTGCTTCCAAATGTTTTGGCCTTTCTCCTAGCTCTTCTGTCTGCAGCCTCCTCCATTCTTCGCTCCTCGGCTACTATGACGCCCTCTTTGACAACTGTGCGCCATGTAGATCGGTCTTCTGCCTTACACTCCCAGTCACTTGTATGTATTTTGGCTGCTTTCATGTCCCTTTGACAGACATCTTTAAATCGCAAGCGTGGGCGACCTGTTTTCCTCTTTCCTGAAGCAAGTTCACCATATAGGAGGTCCTTCGGGATGCGGCCGGGGCTCATTCTTTTGACATGTCCTAGCCACCTCAGGCGTCTTTCACTAAGAATTGAGAACATGCTTTGGGTATTGGCACGCGTTAGTACCTCACTATTAGGCACTTTTTCTTGCCATTTAATACCAAGGATGCGGCGCAAGCATCTCAAATGGAAGCTGTTAAGCTTACGCTCTTGTGATGTATAAGTGGTCCATGTCTCGCTCCCATATAGTAGTGTACTGATGACACAGGCTCGATAGACGCACAGTTTGGTTTTCTCCGTTAGCTTGGTGTTTTGCCAGACCCGCTTATTTAGTTTAGCCATTGTTGCGGCTGCCTTGCCAATTCTGCTGTTTATTTCTTCTTCAATGGACAGTGTATTGGAGACCTTGGATCCCAAGTAGGTGAAGCTGTCCACAACCTCCAAGTTTTCATTATCGATATTTATGGTAGGAGGAGGTCGAGTGTCTTGGGCCATGATGTTTGTCTTTTTCAAGCTGATTTGCAGACCAAATTCTTTGCAGGCATTGGAGAAGCTTGACACGAGTTGTTGCAAACCAGATTCTGTATGTGCTGTTAGTGCCGCATCATCCGCAAATAGTAGCTCTCGAATTAGGACATCCGTCGTTTTGGTCTTGGCTCGGAGGCGGGCAGTGTTGAAAAGTCCTCCATCAGCTCTGGTATGTAACCAGATTCCCTCACTGCTATCCTTGAATGCGTATCGAAGAAGTACAGAGAAGAATATTGCGAAGAGTGTTGGTGCGAGTACACAACCTTGTTTAACTCCGCTGCTGACAGGGAAGGCCTCTGACTTAGCTCCATCGAACTGTACTGTGCCAAGCATATTTTCATGGAACTGTCTGATGATGGCAAGTAGGTGAGGGGGACATCCAATTTTTGCCAGTATTTGGAATAGCCCGTTGCGACTGACTAAGTCGAAGGCTTTTGTAAGGTCCACAAATGCAATGTATAGTGGCATCTGCTGCTCTCTGCATTTTTCCTGGAGCTGTCGTATGGAGAACACCATGTCTATGGTAGACCGACCGGACCGGAAACCACACTGAGATTCTGGATAGACGCGGGATGCTAGGCTTTGTAAACGTTTTAGTATAACGCGGGCAAAGGTCTTTCCTACAATACTAAGGAGTGAAATGCCGCGATAATTATTGCAATCACTCCTATCACCTTTGTTTTTATATAGTGTCACTATATTTGCATCCTTTAGGTCTTGGGGGATGTAGCCCTGTTCCCAGCAGAGGGACAGAATCTCGTGCAATGGTTGGAGTAAAGCTGTCTTGCCACTCTTTAGAACCTCTGGTGGTATTCCATCATTCCCAGGCGCTTTTCCACAAGCTAGACTGTCAATTGCTTTGCTCAGCTCTTCCTGTGTGGGCACGACATCAAGTTCTTCCATGAGTGACATATCTGGGATGTCATCTAGAGCGGTGCTGGAGACTGTGGTAACTGTTGAATACAATTCCAGATAATGCTCAACCCAACGTTTTAGCTGTGCTGCCTGCTCTTGAATAATTTCTCCATTTTTGGACTTTAGGGGAGCAGCTTTTGACGTCAAGGGGCCCATTGCCTTTTTGATGTTTTCGTACATGACTTTTGCATTGCCCATGTCTGCAGCTGATTGTATACTGGAACAGAGCTTAAGCCAGTAGGTATTGACACATTTACGTGCAACCTTTTGGGCAAGTGACTTAGCTGTTTTTAAGTGCAAGGATATACATCAAGTATCTTGGAGACACCCTCGATCCCACCAATGGCACCAGCTGGACCTCATTATCACCAGGCGTGCACAGCTAGCTAGCGTCCTACTCACTCGCAGCTATCACAGTGCCGACTGTGACACGGATCATTCCCTTGTCGCCAGCAAAGTACGAATAATGAGGAAAAACTCGTACCACACAAAGAAAAAGGGAAGTCCACGCATCAATACCTCCTGCATGAAAGACCCTGCGATAGCGCAGCTGTTCAAAGACAAGGTGAAGGAAAGTCTCTCAAAGATGTCCCCATGCGTCACCATTGACTCCAAATGGACGCAACTGAGAGACACAATCTATACATCCGCAATACAAGCCTTTGGAAAAAAATCTCATAAAAACACGGACTGGTTTGATGAACATTGGGACGAGATGAAACCCGTCACTGAAGCAAAAAGGAAAGCTCTTATGGCTTACAAGGAAAAGCCTACACCTGACAATTTGCATGCTTTAAAAACAGCTAAGTCAGTATGACGATAATATTATAAATGCATTTTACGCAATTTTTTAAATTTTATAACCAGTTGATCGCAATATGGGAAATCTTTACGGGAATGAAGCGGAAGTTTATTGAAAACCTTCTGGGGCTTTAAGAGTTAATCCGACCACTGAATAATTTAAAATAACAAAAACCTAAGATAAATTCTCTGGAAAAATGTGTGCAGATTTTTTTTCAATAAATGTAACAAGGAATTTTATCATAACTGGGATAATAGAAATTATTAACTGAAAATAAAAACATGGAAGTGCTCATAACAGATTTATGATTTATCTATTCCAGGGCTATATGACACTCTAGAGCTAGAGGGATAAATAATACAATAAGGTGTTATTTATTAATCATAAGCCCCTCGCCACATGCTTTCATTTTCATTTCAATTTAAAGATGAACAAAAGCATGTGGTTTGAAAATGAAACAGTATTTTTTTTAAAAAACATATATAAATCATAGGGCTGTTATCGATTAAACTAAATTTAATCGTTAACTTTTCAAAAATTACCGATTAATTAATCGATAATTTTGTTGAAGCTTAAATTAAAGATGTATGACGTCATTAAACTGAAAATTTCAAGGGAAGTAATAAAAACAGGCAATTGATTTTTTTTATTGAGTTACTTTTAGGAAATATCAATAAAAAATAAGTTCAATAACGTATTAAAGTTTAGGCACTTGGATGAAAATTTCAAATTAATTTTAAAATATGAAAGTAATACAGCTATACAGAATTTGTTTGATGATAAACAAAAACATAAAGATCATCTTTTTATCCCAAGTCGTTCAAAAGTCATGATTTTTTTCTAAGACCTCATAATCACTTTTTTCACTATGTTGTCTTCTTTCACATTTTGTGATCTTTTATGGCATTTTTAAAAAAGCCCATAGCAATGTATTTAATTTAATTTTAAAACTATAATATTGTAGGAGATATATTTAAATATAAAAAGTTCAATATAATGAATTTAAATTTTGTTATTGTTAATTAAAAACAATGTGTTTTTATATCATTGTCCTTATAAAACAGGTTACTTAAAGTTTTCATGTTTGTCATGTTTCCTTTAGATGGAGAAGTTTGTACGTAAAAACAACAACAAAGTATTATTAATAATTAATTATTTATTAATAAATCGAAAAAAAAAATTGAAACATTTTCTTTAATTTTAATTGCTATTTTATCTTATTATTTATCGATTAAAATTATTTAAATCGATAAAAAATTTTACCGATTAATCGAGAAATTAATCGGTAATTTCCGCAGCCCTAATAAATCACTAAGTTTTATATAGGTGCCAAATTGGATTCCCCCAAGTTGATATATCTGCAACCTGGTTGCAATATTGCGTGTGCAGTCACAACTTCAAAAACACAACAAAACAAGCTACATTTTGTAGAAATCTAGCAAAATCATATTTTATTTATTGCCTGCTAAGATATTTGAATAAGACCATAATTTTCTTCCTGATTGATATAATCATTGAGCTGATAAAACAATAGATAGCCTAATAATAATACTTATAGCCCATTCGTTACGTATTTATTGGACTAGGAGAATGAAATAAATTAAGAGAATTTGGCTGAGCATTACAAAATATGTGATCATTATTGCACTAAAAAAAATGAAAACATCTAACCGAAAGAGTGGTGTATTTTTAGATAGATTTAAGTCTATTGCACTAAAATAATTTATTATAAACATAAAGTGGACAAATATACAGCAAAATAGTTTCTTTTAAAGAAAAAAATTAACACCTTGTGAGTAAAATGCAAATCTCCAATAAATTTACTGCTTAGTGGAACTGGATGTCTTGTTTCAAGATCTCCTTGGAGCTCTATTATGGCCCATTCCTTACACCTTCCATCGCCTGGACTAAAAAAGAAAACTAATATAAATAGAATATATATTATATATTTGCTTATCATCAACTGCAAAGCAGTTGTGCAGCTGAAATTAGGGACCATCAATAAACTTTGTTAAAAATGTGAGAGGTACTCAAATTGTCTGGTTTTTAAGTGTTGTGTTATTAATATGATATAAACATGCTGGGAAAAGGAACATAAATTACCAATGATATCAAAGAGGTAGATAGGAAGGATAAGATGCTGAATGTCGCATCTGACAACAGCTTTCTCTCATTGACTTCTACCGTCAGCTGGATAAAAAGGGATTTGAACATTTGCTAAGAAAATGCTCAGCTTGTTGGGCTCAACTTACTTGTGTGAGCAGACATTTATCAGTTATGAATTTTAACATGAATAGTGTGAGGACGATAATTAGTGACTCTCACCTGTGTGATAACTTAAGTATCAAAACCAGTAGCATTGAGCCTGACTTCACATATTTTACTACATTCAAGATCTAAATTTCACCCTTTATTTAAAATTTTGCAATAAAATCTTCTGAACCTAAGTCCTTACTATATATATTCAAGAAATATGGCCCACCATGCAAAAACTTTGGATGCCCCTGTTGAAGGCATTAAAGCTGGTCTTGGTGTAAGTGAAATGGGGACAAAATATATTAAATAATGGAAATGTCATGTAACTGGGGACAACATCAAAGTAAACCAACCTACTTTTGAGAGAATAATTCCTTTCAAATATTTAGGGGCTTCAATAAATGAGAATTATGAAATAACAGAGGCAGGGGTGAAAATAAAAACATTAGAAGAATAAAAGCTTCAACTTCAAGGTTGGAAAAATCCTCTCCAAATAAAAAAAAGAAAACCACATACACAAATTTCACAACATCAGATGGAAATTACACGACAATACATGGAAGGTCTGGAGATTTAAGAAAAAATAGTTAGAGAATCCATAATTACTATACTCTAATATATTGTCAGAAGACCCACCCATAATAGCAATTATTAAAAAATAGGAAGACTGCATTGGACGGGTTCCTTTGAATTTGAATGGATGTCAGAATGTAGAAGAATTTAAATTTAATTTAAAAACAGAAACCAATAGGCTGACAGCTAATCAAGATGGGTTGCTGATGTGGAAAAGGAGACTTATATTAGCTAGCGTAATTGCATGGAGGTGGAAGGCAATGGATGGTTGAGACTGGAATCAGATAGGATATTAGTTTAGGATTCACATTCTTATACCCTACTTAGTATTATTGACAATAAATTCCTAACTTACTACATGAAATAACTTAAATATGTGTAGCGACACTTCAAGTTCAAGCTAGTAGTAGTAGTTAGAGCTAGGCCTAGGTGGTTAGTATGCTCCAAGTATGTTGGCTTACTATAAAAGGATTCAAAAGGTGGTATTAAGGTGTGTTTCATTTGTGTATATAAACAACCCGTAAAAAAAAAAAGTTTTTGACTATAAATCCCTTATATATGAGACAGAACTTAAAGTTTTGATTATGATGAAACATTTACAGACTGAACTCCCCTTGCTGTAAAACATGGGAGGGCGGGTGTGGTCATCGATGGTGGACTGAACTCCAGCAACATGTGGAGATGAACAAATAGCATATGACTAAACATGTTACATTGTGATAAACTAAAAATATATTAATTTAAATTAATTACTTAACATTCAATCAATCTGAAATTTTGATACAATGCATTGTTAGGTGACAAGTCTAAGAGCAAAATTTCAGCTCAATAGCATCATGGGAAAAGTGTCATTTTTTACTTTTGTTTTGTTCACCTGATGGATCACAACAAGACGGTAAAGTTAATCTAAGGGTTTAAAAATTAAAAAATACATTCCCTTTCCCCTCTTTGTCTTTTACTTTTAATTTATGAATTTATAACATAATAATCTCATTTTTTAGACTTTCTGGTTGAGGTTTTCTTCTATATTAATTATTACTAGTAATTTACTATTCAGATTTCACATCACAGTGAAGTTTTACATTTTTAAAAACTTTTTGTTTCTTTATGAAAAGTTTATAATTGTTTGTTGAGCCTTCTAGTCCATGAGGGGCATCCACCGATCATCAAAGGTGTCAGCGATTCCTCCACGGGTGTGGGCCACCTACGAGTGACCTCCAGGTATTTCTATCCTGGGCCAGCTTCTCCAGGATCCTCCATTCATGGCTAATTCTCTTGATGTCTGCCTCCAATTCTCGATGCCAAGTGTTTCTTGGACAGCCTCATTTCCGCTTACACTTACACTGTGGGTTCCATTACAAGGCTTGACTTGTATTAGAAGTAGGTTTTCTTAGTGTATGACCAATCCAACTCCAACACTTCTAAAGAATCTCTTCCTCAATGGGCTTCTGTTTTGTCCATTGCCACAGTTCTCTGTTGCTGATTTTGTCCGGCCAGAGAATTCTGAGAATCCTTCTTAGACAATGGTTGATGAAGGACTGGATTCTGGTCAGGTTTACGGCCGTTGCTCTCCAAGTCTTTGCTCCATATAGCAGCACAGGTTTCACCATAGCATTAAAAATCCTTACTTCTAACTTGTGCTTAAGTTGTTGCTGGAAGGCTGCTCTTGCTTTTCCTATCCTTATTTTGACATCAGCATCTGTACCACCTTGTTTCTTGTATATCTACCACACTGCCAAGGTAAACAAAACTGTTCACCTCCTCAAGAGCTTCTCCTTCAAGCATGATGGGTGATGTACTGGTGACATTAATCTTGAGGTTTTTACTATTCCCTTTGTGTATGTTGAGACCTATGCTAGCAGAAGTGGCTGCGACAATGTTTGTTTTCTCCTGCATCTGTTGTTGGTATGTGCAAGAAGGGCAAGATCATCAGCAAAGTCAAGATCATCAAGTTGATCCCACAAGGTCCATTGGATGCCATTCCTTTTCTGCTGTGTAAATGTTTTCATCACCCAGTCAATGACTAACAGGAACAGGAATGGTGACTGCAAGCAACCTTGTCTCACACCAGTCTTCACTTGGATAGCATCTGTCACCTGCTGACCATGGACAACTCGGCAGTTTATCCTTTCGTACATGTTTCTCATTATATCTGTAATCTTCTGTGGCACCCCATAACACCTTAGCAATCTCCACAGGGTTTTCCTATCCACACCGTAGATGGCTTTTTTATAGTCAACAAAATTGACATAGAGCGATAAGTTCCACTCTAGTGACTGCTCTAGAATGATGCGCAGTGTCTCTATCTGGTCAGTGGAGGATCTGTTGGTGCGAAAGCCAGCTGGTTGATCCCGCAGCAGAGGGACTACAGCATTTTTCATCCTGTTAAGTCGTACATAGTTGAAAACCTTCCTGGGATGGACAGCAGGGTGATCCGTCTGTAGTTCAAGCAGGAGCTTAAATCCCCCTTCTTTGAGATCTTAATAATTGATAAGGTTCCCTCTTTCCAATAGGAAGGAATTTGCTCCTCTCCCCATATCTTCATAAACAGAGGGTGTAGCATTTCCACACTGGTTTCCAAGTCCACCTTCAGTGCCTCTGCTGGGATGCCATCAGATCCTGCAGCCTTTCTATTTCTGAGTTGTTTAATGGCCCTGCTAATCTTTTCTTTGGTGGGACTATTACAGCCAATTAGCAAGTCATTATCAGCTGGTCTGATATCTGGTGGATTCCTTGGTTCTGATTGTTTGCTTGCTTTTTTCTTCAGACTTACACTTAAACAGAAGTGAATCAGAAGTGCAAGCCTAGGCCTAGGCCGATGTCGCCTTTGCCTATAGCTATACTTAGTTACTTAATATTAATAATAGAATTATACTTAGACTATACTATGCTTAATGTGAATTTATAGCTTCCTGAACCTCAGCCTAACCTGACACTAACTCAACTGACTGCAGTCATGCCCTTTCATTCCAAATTTCATTTTAATTACTATAGGCTATATACTCCTTTCAAGTATGTCAAACAATAACCCGATTGATTATTTTTAGTAACAACTTAAAAACTTTAGTACTATTAAATCTGTCGAGAAGGGGTGGCATCTACGCGGCTCGACAGACGAGTAAGGTTGTGGAGCAGACCACGACCTGAAACTGACAACTCCTGGCATGGAATGCCGAAGTTAGGTGCTAGTCACACATGATTACAGTCGCTGTTCGGATCTTAAGCATTTAGTTAGATGCAATGCCGATGATGAGAACCAAAGAACCTGTTGAGGGTCGGGTTACTCCGAAGCGACCGTTTCGTCCCCCTCAATTAACTAGCAACGCCACTGAGCGGTGCCGGTTTAAGGCCAGGAGCACCCGTAAGGATTAGCAAAATGTACCCCTAGGAACGCATTGGACGGCAGCTCTGAGGAAACCTTCCAGTGGGGGTAAAACCCTAGGTAGGGCAGTGATGATCCCCCGCATTGCTTCGGTCCAAGCCATTGAGACTTGTAAGCTTTGCCAGGGTGGTGCCGAAGTGATAGCGAGTCGAATAAGGGAAATACCACCCCTCCCTTGGGAGGTCAACTTAGTGGGAGGCGTTTTCGACCTGTCCTAGTGTCCTGGACGCCCAGAAGGCCACTTCTAGAAGCAACCGCTCCGGGGGGGGCTTCTCAGCTTCTACGTCCCTTAGGGTTTAGGGGGCCAGAGACAGAGAGCTGTGGGCGAGGGGGGGGGGGGGGGGGGGGGGGGGGGGGTTCTGGGAAGCCCCATGAAGTAATGAAGAGAGCAGGCTCGGGACTGCTGACTTTCTTCCACATGTAGGATTTCAGTACTATTAAATAGTCATTAGTCATGACATCTTAGACTTATACTTAAATAATAATAAAATAACTTATACTATATTAATATTACTATTATAAATTATACTTATGCTGCTTAGGTTATACATTGACATTATTGTCATTATATATACGTCTTAGTGCTTGATCTTAAACTTTAATTTACAATTTCAATTACATTATTAATAATACTAATATTAATTATTTTTTTATTCTAAAAATTAAAAATGATAAGATAAATAATTATATATAATAAAAACAACTCAAAGAAATTTAGTAATAGTAATAGACTAGTAATAGTAATTCACTTTAACTTACATTTGAACTACTATTCGAACCATTTTTCAAAGACCCAAGACGCCCAAGTTCAGTGTTACGGTTTCAAATTTAGCATTAAGATTACATTCTGTAAATTTCAGTTATAAAAATATATTTATAACGTAACACTTTTTTCACATTATTAGACTATGTGTTTATTTATTTCTTTTTTCGCGCAATATTTGACAGGAAATGTATTTTATTTTTGACCAATCCGACGAAGACTTTTATTCACTGTTAACTAGCAAACATGGCGACTTCCATATTGCAACAACATGTACAATTAATCACATTGAAAAACTTACGTTTTAAGACAGAAACCTAAGAAACTCTATTCAAATATTATTACTATAAGTATCATTTAGTAAGTAGTGGATACTTTTTTAAACACAAACTAGTATTAGTAAAAAAAATATTGTCTTGTTGTATTTGACAATGCCGTTGCATCGTTGTTAATGGTCATGGACCATGGATTATGGGGACGGTAATCGATGGTTGAGTTGCGTTTCTCTCAATCTCATTAATTAGATCTCAACTTTTTAGAATACGTCTGAGAAAAGGTTGGTTGTTTAACCAGTTTAGTCTTGTGTAAGCCTAGTCGTTGTCAATGTTGAAGTTGGTTTAATTGGGATTTGTCCAATTATTTCATGCATTTTTATGCTTTGGACTCATTGTTGGTTAATTCGAAGAATCTCGACCGTGATGTCACGGTCATTACCGGCGTCTGCTGAATCCGATTATACGTTCCCAAATGGGCTATATAGCAATTAATTCTGCATTCTCTTCCTTTGTTTTTTTAATCGGAGTGTCTACTGCTACAACAAAGTAACGGCAGACAACCCGCGCGGATGTGGCTGGTGCTACGACATGTCGTAATGCCAGCAACATCTGCCTGGGTCGTCTGTCGTTATGACAAGTTACAACATGTTGTAAAAAATTTTCTTTATTTCAATTATGCTATTACTAATACTTAAATACTAAACTATAGTTCTTATAATGAAATATCATGATCACTAGATAAGCCAGATATTAGATAAGCTTATTAATGAATTTTAAAGGTTTTAAAAAAATTCTAGATTGAGCCACTAAATGAAAAACAGTTATAAATTAAAAAAATTACTCTCTCTCAGTGTCTTCGCTAGATCAAGTGATAGTCCGGTTGGTTCGAAATTGACACTAGGGATAGTGGGATCGAATCCCGCTGCCGTCATTTTTTTCTTTTTTGTTTTTTTAAAATTTCATTTATTATTATTATATTTTTTTTTAATCACAATGAGTATGCTGATATTTTTTGTTATTATTCTGAAAAGCAGATACGCTGAATAAATCTGTTAAAATAAAAATATTTAGATTTTAGACTAAGTCGTAACACTAGCCATTCCACATATGCTTGGTCGGGTCGTCTGCTGCTACAAAAGTCATAAAAAATGTGATATGTGCTTACTTACAGTTTCTACTTTAGAAAACTACTAACCTCATAATTATAATTATAGTAATTGAAAAAAAAATCGAATGAAAGAAACAACAAAAAAAGATAAAATGCTCTAACGAACCTCGAACCCCAAACTCATATTTTCAGTATAAGAATCTAATGCACTAACGTGAGACCACAGAAGCTAATGGTTAATAACAATTTTAAAATCTTATATCAGAAACTTTTGAGTGTCTGAGTTTTATTTTAGTGTAGTACCCGCTATTGGTAGTTGAGTACCAATAGACGCTTCCAAAAGTCAAAGGGTTACGTTTCTATTTTATCACAATAGACAAGTAGTACTGACCTGTATAGAATTTTAATTAATGGTCGCATGACCAGCCAAAAAATCAGCGTATTACGCTAAGAATTATAGGAAAAGATCTCTGAATAATGGTCTGGGTTATACAGAGATATCTCTGTCAATTAAAAACAGAGGCTAATTACATTTGGGGTATCAAAATGGCGGTGCTGTGGACATATCTTGGTGGTTACCACTGACTTTGGGTAGTTATCTCCCCTTTCCAAATAACCTTTGGCAGGTTATCCTCAATTGTGCCAGGCCAAAATAGGGTCTTTTCTGACCACTATCTTTATTTCAATGACAAAGATGGTGGTTGGAAAATGTTGTCCAATACCCATGAAAATGCTAAAATGGGGAGGGGAAAGAATACTTTCAGGCTGTTCACAGGGAACTGAAAAATCCAAAATTTTAAAAACATATTTTGTCTCAATTCACCGTGAATGAAATTAAAACTTGTAGCCACTTTTCATGCTTCTGAATCACAAAAATGGGGAAGGATAAACTTTTTTCACTTCTATACAAATAATCCGCATGTTATATCCATCTGAAATATCACCTCTAAGACACTCGTAGTAATAATCATAAAATAATCCAGCAAACAACTTTTACTGTGCATTAAATAAAATTTAGCCAAAGTTTACCCCAAAATTTATAAAATAAAGTTCTGCTGTGATGTTAGCGCACCGGAGACAATGCTAAAAGAACACAGTACACACCTTGTAATACTTGGCTAATCTCATCACTCACATTTTGGTCCGCATGGCAAAAAGTTACTTTTTAACTATTTCCCTAGATATTAAACCATTGCCCCTTTGAGACACACTTAAATATTTTCTCTATCTCCATTTTGTATCTGCAGTGTGATGATATTCACAGCAAATTTGAATACTTAAAAATTGTTGTTAAGTTAATGGAAGATGGCAGAACAAGAGAAGTTTCAAGTTCACCACATACGATTTTTTGAGTATCAGCCTCAGACTATTAACTGCATTGTTCACGATGACACCAGACACAGAGTTGCCCTTTCTAGGTAATGTAATTTTGTGCACTAGATTCACCAACTGTAAAAATTCCGTACATTTATAGTGCAATTCTTTATTGTTGACATTTACATAATTTCTTATACTCCCTTTATTGCTTCTAACATAATGCCATAAGCAGTTGGACTGTGATGAAGCTTTGAAATAAAATGAAGGACATGTTTACATGTATTTGTCTATTAATAAAGATTTTAATTTGTTTCAATCACCCAAATCATTTGTATACTTGTACGCATATTTTCCTGTAACAGAAGTTAAACTTCTCAATTCTCAAATATTTTTAAAGATATACCTTTATAGATGATTTTATAATATATATATATA
>MUZC01004735.1:99796-118544 GCA_002072015.1 Radix auricularia | reverse complement strand
TCTATTTACTTTTAAAAGTCTTAAAAAAATTGAATTAAACGACGAGAAAATGCTAAGACAAAGAGAGAATTTGGCGGTTCCAATAAAAAACGTCGACATAATAGGGTGGTCGAGCTAACCGAGCTTGAGGTAAGTGGTTTCGACTGTGTATATATATATATATATATATATATATATATTCATTGCTTATATAGATAAATGTTTGAAGAAATTATAGTTCTACATATATAAACTTTCTTATAGGTCTGATGCCTCTGTAGAAATTCTAAGTGTCACTGACAACTGGAGTAAAGAAATGGTCAGTATATAATGTTTTCATGCTGATAAAAATGTTTAAAAGTATACTAGATCTCTGAACTTATAAGTTCTTTAAGGTAGAAGTTCCATCTAAAAATTGATAACTTCCTGGGTAAAAAATATGTATATGAACTTATTAGTGGTTATCAAGCTTTTAAAATCAAATTTTTTAGGGGGGGGGTGGGGTATGAGTTAAATGGTTGGAAACTATTGAACTGCTTGATTCACAAAATGAAATTACGCTGGAAACATCTTTCAAAGTTGATGAAAAAAAATTTTTTTTATAGTTTTTTCCAGGAGACAAAGATGCCTCAGTTGAAGCTCTGTTATGGTGTAATGGGCGTCTCTTTGCTGGTGGCATCAGTGGCAATGTTGTAGAACTTGATTTGACCACACAGCAGGTCAAGGTATGGGTATGCAACATTTTTAAATTGGCATGTCAATTTATGATTAAAAAATACACTATGTTTGTGCATCCTTTTTTGGCCTGTGGGTAAAATGTTGAAAACATTTTTTTTCTCATCAGAGTTCAATTTCATCCAATGCTGGTCCTATATGGTGTTTAGCTAAGAATGCAAAAGGAGATCAAATTGCTGTAAGTATCACTTCAAACTAAAGAGAATTTACAAATAATTATACAAACATTTATTTTGAAGGCTCACAAATATCATATAGGATAGGAAACAAATTTATTTGTGTTGAAACCAACTGAAGTAATTAAACAATCTAGAACTGGAAGAAATAAAATGATCTTGTAAAGATCTTTCCAGTGATGCGTCAAAAGGGTGTGTTTTACTTTTAAAAAACACAGCTATTTCAGTTTAATAAATTTTAAAACAGTTCAATAATTTCAGACATGGCATTGTCAGAATGCTAACATCAAGAGCTTTCCATTTATGCATTTAAGCATTAACAATGGGTTCCAAGATTTGAAATTTAACTTGCATGTGACCTTTTTTTAAAATGTGGTATTTATTTTAAGATGAGGAAATTATTCCATCCAAACTTCAATAAGGGGGGTTTAAATTTATTATGGTTCTTGAATCTTGAAGGAAATTTTAATAAACAGATATACACATAAAATTCACATAAAACAAGAAATAAAACGCACTATGGTGAAAGTTAGATTTATTGTATTTGATTTAATAACTGTTAGTCTCTCATGCTACTATTTCTCCAGGCTGGTACAGAAGATGGCTGTGTTGTGTTGTATGATGTCTCAGATGAACTGCAATTTTTGAGAGGATTCTGTAAACAAGAGGGTGAGTTTTCTGATGGATACACAAACTGACTTAAATAGAGATAAACTAAAAGATTTTTTTTAAAAAATCAAAATAAGGTAGTTCAAAAGTAAGTTTACCAAATAACAAATACCGTGAATCTTTCACAGGTCGAATAATTTCTATGGCTTGGTATAACAGAGATGGCGAGAATCTGATAATTACAGGTGGAATCAACAACATTCGGCAGTGGAGTAACAAATCAGGCCAACCCATCAGTCGAATGACACTGGGGTGCAGAAATCGCAAAGATACTATCGTATGGTGCTTAAAAGTAACAAAGTATGTTGTTTTACAAGGTTTTGAATAAGTTAAATCCAAAACAGTAATTAAATTTCTTCTTAGCTGAACGTATTAAGGTTGTGTTAATTTCATCGTGCTGGAAATGCTTGACGGTGGATCATTTTGTTCTACAGAGATTTTACCATTATTAGTGGTGATTCCAGAGGAGTTGTAACGTTTTGGAATGGGAAGGAGTCAACACAACTTAAAGTATGTAAACAAAAATATAAATCATTTTGTGTTAAATAGCTATAAAATATTTTTTAATTTCACACATTAGGAATGGTTAGGTTTTTGTCAAAAAGCAATGAGAGGTTTATGCAAGTATATTACTTTTTACTCCTAGCAATATGCAATTATTATTTTCTGCAAGATTGATTGATGTCATAACATTTTTAAAATATTAAAACTCTCTTTTCCTTCACTCTCAGACATTTGAGTGTCATAAGGCAGATGTATTATCTTTATGCTTGAGTGAGGTAAACAAATATGTGTTTATTTTCCCTTTTAACATTTATAATTGCTTTATACTAGGGCTGCGGAAATTACCGATTAATTTCTCGATTAATCGGTAAATTTCTTTATCGATTAAAATTATTTTAATCGATAAAATAGTGATTAAAATTAAAGAATTGTTTTAAACTTCTTTTTCGATTTTTAAATAAATAACTAATAATTATTAATAGTTTGTTTTTTATAAGTAAAAACTTCTCCATTTAAAAGAGAGATTTTGAAAGTGTAAAGTTTATAATAACCTGTTTTATAAGGACAATGATATAAAAACCATAGTTTTTAATTAATTAACAATAACAAAATTTAAATTCATTGACATTATATTGAACTACTTATATTTAAATATATCTCCTAACAGTATTATATTTTTTAAATTAAATTCAATTAAGTTATGTGCATTTCAAAAAATGCCATAAAAGGGCACTAAATGTGAAGGAAAACAACATAGTGAAAAAAGGGATTATGAGGTCTTAGAAAAAAAATCATAACTTTTGAACCACTTGGGTCAAAAAGATTACCTTTAAGTTTTTGTTAATTGTCAATTTCTATACAGCTGTATTACTTTTATATTTCAAAATAAGTTTCAAGTTTTCATCCAAGTGCCTAAACTTTAAAACGTTATTTTAACATATTATTTCTGTGTTTTAAAAATAACTTTAAAAAAAAATCAGTTGCCCGTTTTTATTACTTCCCTTGAAATTTTCTGTTTTGTGACGTCATACATCTTTATTTTTAGCTTCAACAAAATTATCGATTAATTAATCGGTAATTTTTCAAAAGTTAACGATTAAATTTAATTTAATCGATAACAGCCCTACTTTATACATTAATTTATGTTTGTGACTTTAATTTTAGTATTACTATAGATAAATAAAGCATGTTAGAGATGACATTAATTACATGTGTTACTGTGATTAATAAACTGTAAAAAGAATAAAACATTGACATTTTGCATATCTTTTTTTTTTTAAAATGTGTCTCTCCAGGATGAGACTAGAGTTTATACAGGGGGAGTTGATGCCGCCCTCTATCAATTCAGTCTCTATACAGCTGATCCCACCTCAGAACGCAAACGCTGGGTGCATCAGTTGCTGCACACACGACACACACATGACATCAGAGCTCTGGCATATGTCAATGGATTTCTTGCATCAGGAGGTATCACTCGAAAAGAAAACAAAAATTTACCACAAAAAGCTTCATTTATCTCTCATGTAATTTATAGTTCATAATTTTTGTATTATGTTGACATTTATGGATTGAATATGCATCTTTTTTCCATTCAATACTATTTTGAGTAAAAACAAAGTCATTTATTTTCTAAAGGGGTTGACACAATTTTGTATGTGGCAAAACTCAAGGGCAAGCAGTCTGTTTTGGAAGTGTCTCCTGTTCCCCCGGTTAGATGTTTTTATCATCCTTTCATTAATTTTATATTTAACTACTTAGTTTACTTAGCTTTCTGAAATAGACATTAAAAAGTTACAGAAAAGGTCAAGTGATAAATGATTACTTAAGAGATTATGTATTGATATATCCCAATCCCTAATTAAATTTATTTTTTTTACAGCCAGGTTTGATCCATATTGCAAAAGATAAGAATTTGGTTCAGATTCAGTACCAGGATTACATTGAAATCTGGCGATTGGGGACTGCTGATTCAAATTTTGGTATGTTTTCTTATTTGTATCACAAGTTGTTAAATTGCGGAGAGATGTAAATCATATACCACTAATCATGTAAAAATCCTCCATCACTTTTCATTAGTATTATGTAAAGTTTATTTCCAAGGAGAGCACCTTTATTAGTCTTTTTTTACAAATAACAGCGGGTGTCTTATAAAGTCTTCTCTCTATGCCAGCTGAAGCCAAAGGGATGCTGCCGCTGACACAGAAAAGAATCAAGCTGGCCAAAATAAAGGCAAGAGAAGGGCAGCTCATATTGTGTAGTACTATTTCACATGGAGGAATCATTGCATTCTCAGACACAAAAGGTGTCAGAGTCTTCAATTTAAATGTGGTAGGTATTGATAGATTCGCAATGTTGGATGGTCTTTCATTATTTAAAGTTTTAAACAATTTTATGATCTGTTTATTTTATGGTTTTGTTTTTCACCAACATATTTTTAACAATGGCCTCAATTATTTACATAATCATAATATTTCCGTTTTTATTCTTTATACACATAAACTGAGATATGTTATAGTTTATTGCTTATAATCTTTGATGAACTGTAATTGGTCTAAAACATCATGTTAGCCTACACGTTTTTTTTGTTGAGAAATTCACCCTAAAAGTTATGCTTTCACCTTCAATTTGATGGACGAATATAATTGTTAATTGTCATCAAGTTTTTTTCCCCTTAATATTATCTCTTAGAGCTCCATGTTCCTTTCCATCTGATTAGGAAAATGTAACCACCAGCCAACCTTTGGGGTCGTTAGAGAAGATTGATGCAAACTATGCACATCCAGCACGTCTGATGACTTTTAGTCATGATGCGAAATATCTTGTTGCTGTCCTCACAACAGGAACTGTACAGATTATGGAGGTCACTACAGGGAGAATCAAACAAACAATAAAACATATTTCAGGTGAGAAATTAATTATTTTTTATTACCCAATGACCTGTTCGAAAATATTCTCTTTTTACAAGGTTTGTCGTGTTCTGTTTTTTTGTTAGTTTATTTTAACCTTATTTAAACAAAAAAACTTTTTTTTTAATATAAAAAGAGTACATAAATGGGGGGAAATAGTTTGAAAGGTACAGGACAAAGAAATCTATTTACTTTTAAAAGTAACATCTTCAGTTTTATCTGATACAGTTCACTCTGAGGTTTTTCTTTTTCACTATTTTTTCAGCAGCACCAGTTCACAGAATTGTAACAAGTCCTGACAACCAACACTTAGCTATAGCAACTTTGGACCACGGTGTTCACATTTACAACTTGCTGACTAGTGCAGTCAGTAAATTTACTGATTTATTATTTTTTAAATACATGAAATAGACATAATTTTAATATTCCTTGTTAGCTGTAATATTCCTTTGTTATCAGCACATTGCACTAAACTCATTCATGTAATGGTTACACCATCTTATTGCATAGCCATGTTAACTAATATGTTTATACTAACACAGCTTTATGTGTTGTACAAGCCACATTTTTGTCATGAATTTAACTTTGAATTATTAGAGTATTAGTTGCTAACAGCATATTTTTTGTTTGTTACATAACTATTTATTAATTGAATTCCTTTTAATTTACCTTTTGTATACAATGTGCTACTAAAATTTATATTACAGTACATTTCTTCCTGCCCTTTACAAGTGTCCCAAGTCAGTGCCTTGGCCTTCTCTCCCCATTCCCCAGTGCTGGTCATAGCATACTGTAACCACTCTGTAAGTAATTTGGTCTTGTAATTCTAAAACTTTGTCTTTTATTATTCATGGTTTTCAGCTGCTAATTTCCTAACTATAAATTAAATGTAAACCACACTTACACTGCACACATAAAAATAGTAATTTTTGAATGGTATAAAGTACAATTATATTCCAATGGTCAAAGAGACATGATTGTATTTGGTAACTCATGCCTATTTCCTTTGATCAGATTTATGAATTTGATGTTGACAAGAAGGAATTCACAAGTTGGAGTAGGGAGACAAGTCCTCGGATGCCCAAGAATTGGCTCAAGCCCTTGAAGCACATAACCAACATATGCTTCTGTCCTGGCAATACCAACAAAATAATCTTCCACACCAATTCAACTTTGTGTGTACTGGACAAGTCCAAGGTACTACTTGTGTAGTGAACAGATTGAGTACAGTAGAACTGTTGTGATTAGACTTGCTGACTCTATGGCCCATGGTATTCTTAAATAGAGAGAAAGATCTTGAAGTAATTCCTCAATAGTTATTAACTCTTAAAATCTCATAAGGGTTTTCAATAAACTTCCGCCTCAGTCCCGTAAGGATTTCCCGTATTACGATCAACTGTTTATGAAATTTAAAAATTTGAGTAAAATCCATTTATAATATTATTGTCATACTAACTTCATTTTTTAGGCTCGGAATGGTTATTTTACGCATCCAAAAGACCATACTGAGTTTCAAACAATATTTACCTGTAGTTTTGTACTATTATTTTAGTAATAATAAAGTATAGCGAAAACGTATCTTCGAAAAAAAAACCTGTTAAAACTACCAAAAAACATTGCAAATCAAGCGATAACACTAGCGCGGGCAACGGCCGCCATTGCCTGAAGTCGAATACATCATTTTTCAAGCATTGAAGAGTTTTTACTTTCCGTGATCTCATTTCTAACGAGAGTGGTATCTAGGGACGCATTACGACGCTTTATGGATAGCGGGATGGTATGCATTTCAACACTTTGCGACTTTAAGAGTTAAGGAATTCCTGACCAGGTTTGAAATAAATTCATTAACTGCTGACTAGAGCACATATCCTCTCAGGACTTTATAATTGTTATTGAAACTTTGCTTCATAGACATATATCAGGACTGTAAATGTCATTCCCTAAAACCCTCATGAAAGGTCACCTCTATGTAGAGGAGGAAGAAAGACCTGCTGTAGACTCAGTAGAACTAATGGTATTGGCAAGATTCAGCAATATAATTAAATCCAACCCATTAAGAACTGGTTTTTTGTTGCATCCTTCAACCTAAAAATATTTTCTTATTTACTGAAAACAACTAAATTTTTTGAAATATTGAATTCATAAGTTACCTAAATTTGAAAATTTAAATACTTATTATTTTAAATTTTGTTAATGGAATGTAAGAAATATGTGTTTGTAGTGTAATTTTAAATTTTTACAGACTTTAACAGCCAAAGAACTTGATGGAAAACAGAGCCACACATATAACATGGATTCTATAGTGAGGAGTTGTTACAAATATAAGGTATCTATCTTGTTTGATAAGTTTTCCTTGAGTAAACTTTGATTTATTGGATTTTGAATTACATTCCTGAAATTTAGACTATATTTTACCATAACTATCTTTAAAAACTAACACACACAATAAAAAAACACCCATGAAATTTTTGTTGTCTTCTAGTATCTCCTTTTTGTGGACATAACTTCTAATGGCATGCTGGTTGTTGTGGAGAGGCCCCCTGCTGACATTGAGGATAACTTACCACCATCATTCAAACAGAAAAAATTTGGGATCTCCTGATTTATTTGATGATTTTCTGTTTTATTCCTTTGTACTTTGAGGTACTGATGTTATAGATTGAAATGTAAAATTGAAAATAATAAATAAGGCTTAAAAATAAACTTTCTGTTATGTGTTTGAGCTTTTTTTGTGGTGTAATCCATTATTAAATAAATTATTATTGTAAAAATTAAAATACTCCAGAAAGGATTTTGCAAGTTGAGATGTAGGTAAAATAAATTTACCATTGCTGTTAGGATTGTATGATTTTAATTTTTTTTTCCTGTTTTGAGAAAATTATCTACTCTCTCCATAGTTTTGATTATTTAATTTAAAAACAAACAAACTGCACAATACAAAAGGGTTCAAACACAATGCAATAACATAAATTAAGGCAGGAGGAGCAGGATATCAATGTATTCAATGTTTTCTGTAATATGGTACATTAGATAAAGCAATGTGTGATAATCATATCAACTTAACCATTACATACATCACTTTAAAAAAAAACAAGTATACCATAAAATACCATTAATTTCACAGATACACTCTTACACTCAATGACATGTCGTCACCACTCTCCACTTCCTGTGTACCACAAAAAAGTTGAGAGGGGAGATCAGATTTAAAAACAACAAAAACATGTGCTTTGTTTTACACTTTCCCCAAAGAGAAAAAAATCACCATCTCCCCTCAATTTCAACAAATAAATACTTTGAGGAGGGGGGGTGGGAAACAACCAAAAAACAACACTATCACTCAGAATATTTACACAAATAAGCTACAGTGCTAGGGGCAAGTAGCTGGTTACTTTCTTGATGCCAGAAGTTCTGAATTTAATTATATAAATAATCATTAAAATAAATTATCGCCTTCTGGTCAGTGTATACATACATACATATATATCCAACTAGATTACTCGCACCTGTGCCTGGTGGGCCAACAAGCCTCAGATATCTCACACAACATGAAGCTCATCTACACCAAATAATCATCACAGTTTACTGGAGGGGGGGATATTCTCTAATGTCTCTATACATTCAAGTCAAGCAAACTCACATGCGCAAATATCAGGTCTAATTCTACACACCACAAAAACATACAGGGCACAAAAATAAACCCAGCTTATTGAACATTGAGATTTTTAAGATATAAAAAAAAAATCTTCATATAAAGCACTCATGCACATATATGCTAGGTCCACACTATCTGCAGGTCCACTCGATCTGCAAAGCTATAAAATAATTATTTACAAAAATTTGACTGATCATACAGTGATGCAAAGCTTGGAGTAAAATGGTAACAAAAACATCAAAAATGAAAAGGTAAAAAAAAATTGTTTTGAAATGATATTTTAACACCAAAACTAAGATATCTGAACCAGTTATCAAGCATTTGAATTAATGCACAGATCCAGTGTAGTTAAAGGTTAGGGTATCATCTCATAAACAATTATTGTTTATTATAAATAGCATGCAATAAAATCAAGGGAAGTTAGACAAATGTCATCAAGTCCCTTTATCCAAGGGTTGTCCAGCATTATTTTATAATGTTACAATTTTCAGTAGATTGGCTTTTGTTTTTGAAGAACCACTGAAAGGCTTTGCTTCACACAGCAAACCAAAATGGATAGTTCAACTACTTTTAAAACACTGAAAAGAAAAAGCTTGGGAAAAGCTATTCTGCTGTGACTCTTAATTTCTTAACTGAATCAACAGATTTTCTGTTACCAGTAAATAAAATTTCCTTCACCCACTGGTAAAAAAAAATATTGTCATGAGAATAAATTATAGACAATAAGGAAACATTGTACTCTATAGGACAAAACATCAACCAATCTTTATGCCATTTTAAATAATATTTAATATTATGTGTATGAAACAATTTAACAAGTCCACCTTGCACATTCTTAATCCAAATGCTGATGAATAAACAATTGAAGACTATCAAATTGTCAAGTGATAATCTGACTGGAGCAATCATTTAAAATTTGCCACATGTTTCAGCATGGCTTATTTTTTATTTTTTTAGTTACAGATATTTAATTTTTTTTTAAAATGCAAATCAATTTCAACTTAAAAAACAAATACGTGAAAATACATTTAAATGTGGGATAGAGACATCTTTGGTTATATTTTATGTTTAAACTACAAGATCGAAATCACTTAAATTTTTTTTTAATTTTATTTTTATTAATGTATCTGTCGATTAAAATTCAATTTTGGGAGTTGGGTCTTAAAAATTACATCAACAGATAAATGTGAACATTTTAAGGCAGTATTCTTTAAATTATAACTACTGAATTCCTAACCTTCTTTACACCAGAGATTTATCTTCAGGGCTATTTAAAATAGTTATAGCAGTACTGATAGCAGTTTTCCCTTCATAACCGTTTGATGGCTAATTACTGCCCGTACATAAAACATAACAGAGAGAAGTCAATAAACATGCCCTGATAAGTATCTTCACCATACTTTAACTAGCACAGCTAGTTTTGTCATCAATCAAAACATTTTGCCCTCTTTGCAAAACATATTTGTACAGTAAAACTTTGACTATGTTGCAATATTTGCCCTATTTTCAACAAGAAATTAGAAAAATATTTAACAGAGACATTCAGGATTAAAAGTGTTAAGTAAGATCTAGAACTGAACCGATATTTCATTAATTAATCTTTTTTAAAAAAAGTTGAACAACATGAAAGAAGAATACTTGGAGTATGATACAATTTGTTTGGTTTTTCCAATACTAAAATGCACACATAAAAGAATGTTAATTGGTACATCACTGCATTTATTTTCTATTATTTAAAATGTGTTAAATTGGATCATGAAGTGCAATTCAGAGAAATAAAAGGTATAAAAAAGCTGGGAAATTTATGTAATGATGATGTGATATGAAATCTGACTAACCCCTGTTGGGTCATCTGGTTTACAACTTAAAAAATAGTAACTTATGCTTTATTGCAGACTGGTTCACCTTAAGATGACCTTCAGGTGAGTAGACCATCAGGTGAGGAGACCTTCAGGTGAGAGTACCATCAGGTGAGAGTACCATCAGGTGAGGAGACCATCAGGTGAGGAAGACAGAGAGATAGAGGTGCAGCAGATGGCAAATTGAACTGATGAAAAACTGTATCCAGCATAAATAGGGATGTCCGCCCGTGATCAGAGAAACATTTTCCCCTTTGCCTTGTTGGGCCAACGCTACACACGTTTTCTGGGATGCTGGTAAAGAAATATAATCTGTGGCCATTTCTCTGAGTATTTGATATTATCTTTCATGAATATATTTCGACCAGATAAAGTGCAAAGCAATATTACATAAATTAAAATGTTTTTATTATTATTTTTTTGTTGTATTTTAAAAAATATAATGGCAATAAACTAAAATGAATACAATGAATGCTAGAGTCCTTTACAAAGTTAATGAGCAAATTCTTTGCAGAACTTTGTGTATAAAATATTCTAATAGCAACAGATGACAGATTACCAATGACTTAATTTTGGCTGTAAAACGTTTTAGCAACTTATGCACAGTTTTGTCAGCATACAAACACATGATCATTCAAGACTTATTTAAAGCTTTCCACTCACAAATTAAACATCAAACTTACATACTTTAAAAAATTAACACCACTTTCACTAAATTTTTATGAAACTTCTGTAATAATATTTATGAGAATTATTTCTTTAAAAGAAATTCTTTTATTTTCTTGAAAAATGTTTTTTGAGTTCTAAGAAGTATGTACCAAGTTATAAATGAACAGGATTATTTAGGATAAATTTTCTTTTCGTTGCAGAAAGTAGCAATCTTTTAGCAATGATAAATCAAGGTTTTGATCTTTATGTAAATTTAAAGGTCTTGGTCATTATTGGTTATTACAGTGTTCACTTCAAGGATTTTTTTATATCAATGGTCTCCCCTGTAATTTTATGGGAAGGGGGAAGGCGGGTTACCTGTTTTTTTATTTTATTGTAAAAAAAATTGTTTTATATTTATTTAAAGTTTTTAGTTTAGGAACATTTCTTGTTGAATATTAGACTCATAAATTTTGATAATCTAGATCTCATTTGATACTTTCTTTGCCAAGCAAAAGTTCAAAAATACAAATAGTAAATCTTGAACAATGGCAAAAATTATCTTTAAATAAATTTGTTAACAAATTTTTACCAAATCCAAAAAATTATGATAACATTGTGAGAAAGTAAGCTATTCATATAATATATATATATAAATAACAATTATTTTCTTGTCTGTTTAAAAATTTTATGCCTTGTAGTTATTGAAACATGTCCTTTAAAATGATCTTTATCAACTGAATAATAGAAAAACTTATGAATAATTTATGTACCACATTGTGTTGGCCTGTCCCTCTTAATAAAATTAAGGTCAAGGCCATAATCAAGTAATGGTTGGGAAGCATGCAAGAGCAATAAGGATAGAATGAAATAGATTTAATTTATAACATACTATTATCATAAGGAAAATCACAACCAACTAGGCATAGGCACAATATTCAATCATCAACTCAAGGGGAGAGAATCTAAACTCAGGTCTACATCTAACTGATTTGGCTGACACTTCAGCTGACTAGCATCATGTCAATTTGGTTTTAACCAACTACAAGATCGACAAGACCATTTTATAAGACATCAATTAACTTTTTCTTTCAAATATTTTAAGAATTTTCTTTTATAAATGTATTTTTTTTTTTAGCTCATATGAATCTATAAATAAAACACTAAGAAAATACTCTATGAAATTATTATGACAATCAGCATAAATTAGTTAGGTGTGATTAGCGTTCTTGAAATATTACAGACTCTAGGCAAACTGTTGTACTCCTATAATTCTTTTTGGGGTTTGCAAATCTTGTGTTTATCAATAAAAACAAACAGCAGCTCATTAACTGAACACTTTACAAAGTTGACAAATGTAAAAAAAAAAAAAAAATTATTCTAAATTGCAGCTTGAAATGGAATATATATCAAATATATAACCCAAACAGTCCAATACTATTACCATGGATTTTAAAAATAAAAAAAAATTATAATAATAGATATATTCATGTATTATGATCACAAATTTGTATCTTTATAACAAATTGTTTTACAACAAGGAAATCAAAGACATGGCATTATCCCCATTCACAAATGCAATTATCATCAACACTGATGCTAGTCAGCTGACTACATTGATTCATAATTACAGTCATGATAACAATAATCCATAGAAATGATAATAAATTAATAAACAATAAAGGGAAAAAACAGCTGCTGGGATATCTGCAGCATACAACTATTCTGAAAGCATTTTGGTAGTTCAGGCCAATTTTTTTAATAAGAAATGGTTTATCGGCAAGTGAATGTTTGAAAGGCCTTTTGTTGCTTTTCAACATAATAAATTTAAAATAAAATCCTAATATTGCATAAAAGGAAAAGAAATCACCATTCCCCAACCTGGGAAACAAAAATAAAGAGGAACTAATTGCTTCTGCCTGTAACTAGTCATATTGAAACATTAGAAAATAAATAAAAAACTAACAGAGAATTATAAATTATTAGAGAATTAGCCTCACAAGTTGTGTGGCTATTGGAGAATTTGCACTAAACATCACACGAATTATGAGCAAAATTGGAAATAATGTTGTTTTAGTTAAGAGCAAAATTTGAAACATTTCTCCTCTACCACTGCTGATTACCAAGAATTATAAGTATATTATATCTCATTACAGGATCAACCCTTATTTAGTGACTTGAGGCTTTGTGGAACCAACAATTTCCAGGGTTAGCAATTCTAATTATATAACATATCTGTGAAATCTCCCATTGAGTTAGCAGCATTTTTATTGAAATAAAAACACAGCTGAATAACACTGATCTGAGATTTAGTACGTACATTTTTATGACAATGGACCACTTTCCAATCTTGTTAAATGTGTTGGGACTAGGGAATCCTGGATTTCTGACCAATGGGTGTACAAAATATGAAAGCCAAAATAATAAACTCCATGATATACATAAAAATAAAACAAGATTGTTTATTTCGTCACACCCAGTTGCTACAGAGGGTAGAACAAGAGTCAAAATTTTAAATAACATTCCAGATAGAAAGCAATATTTTGGTGCTTTTAACCTTAAAAAAAGTATTGATGGTAAAATAAATATCAAAATAATAAATACAAGTTCAAAAGTGAAGTGCTTTTCTAGCTTAAAATATTTGTTTAAGGGTCTCAATTTAATCTGTAAACAATGATAATTTTAAAAAAAGCTGTGTTGTTCTATGAACCTGCTAATTGTAATTAAAGTTTCCTTTGAACTGGGTGATTATTTTACTCAACACTATCTCAAACTTCAAATATAAAACAATGAATCATGAAAATTGAAAGCTATATTTTCTTGTTTTTTTAACTAGGAATTTCAAAAACCATTTTTTTTTACAGAAGAAACACTACAAATTTTAATTTAAAACTATAGTTATAAATATATTTGGCAACAAATTCCACTAATTAGTTCGGCCTGGAGTGTTTGTGCTAACATCAATGAGGATGACAACATTAGTGCTGTTGGCCTTGCAGCATGTATAATTATCCTTGTAGAAATCACATTCACTTGGTTCAACAACTTGCACACTTGTGTAATTGTTTAAACTCCCAATTTGTTATGAGTACCTAGAGTGTTTTTGTTGTTTTTATTTTTTTGGTTTATTTTCTGCTCTCCTTGTGTAAGGCTTGCACTCGGGGAAGATTTAGTGAGTAGATGAGGTGGAAAAATTTGACAAATTAAAACGATGATAAATGCTTTATCACTGAATAATGGAGGACGAATCTTGCTAGGGGAGACGACTATGGAACTTATGTCAGTGACTAAAGCAATGAGCCGTTGTTGCTGGGTAAGGGGTGCCGACAGGTTTCCTGGCCTGATCATAGAGATTATTTAAAAAAATTTTTCACTGAAGCCAATCACGACATGAAATGATTCGCCTCGTTGAAATAATCATGACACAATTCACCATCCTGCAACAAGTCAAAGTTGATCTTTTCAAGTCAGCCTGCACACTGGATCACAGAATACCAAGCCAGCATCTTCCAGGCAGCTGATGCTCAAAGTAGAATCCCCAAATCTTGAATAAGGAAGAGGAGCCAGTAATTTTGGAAGGAGAGAATACTGGCTTAATGATGGCAGGACAGACTGTGACTCCGGGGCACCCCTGTGGGAGAGCTCTGGGGTGTGAGGGAACCACGGGCCGGCCGCAGCACACTGACCACTCCTACAGGGGGCACCAGGGAGTCCAAACTCTTTGTCGTCCCCGGGGGGTTTAGGGAGTAAGGAGGGGGGGGACTATCACGGTCAAATATGGTCCTGTTTGGAGGGGGACGGAAGACCCCACTCTCCTCCTGCAGGTTTCGTGAAAACTGTTTGGAGTGGAGTGACCTCTGTGCACTGGCGTAACCTTCCTCTCCATCTCCTGACACAGGGATGTGAGGAGGGAAAAACTCATCGGGACTAGTCTCTTTGTATGCAGATTTATTATGGGACCGCGGCTGGTGAACTTGCAGATTATGATGTTGTTGCTGATGTGGTGATATTCGCCAAGATTTCGCCATCCTTGAATCGTCGACAGATAAGACACCTTCTGTCGCCATGTTAGTTTGACAAAGACGCTGGTGATGTTTTGGATGGTGGTGAGTTGGCTGTTGTTGATCTATAACTGGGGGTGCTTGAAGTAATCTGCGGCTTTCAGAGCCGTGAGGATTGGCGGCAGCGCTTGAACTCTGTCGCTGTGCACGATCTTGTACCAAAGCTTCGTATTGTCCACAATCTTGCATTGAGTTTGAAGTTGAGCGAAAAACCTGAGAAGACAAAATAGATTACAGGTCATGATTTGATTTTTATTGTATTTCAACATTTTAAATTAAAGATGATATTAGTGGCATGTGTTATAGGTAGCCAATAAGCTGCACATGCAAATACATGCCAACACATGTCTCTCATTGCTAATATAAATATAATATGCTGTTTGTTCTATGTAATCAACAACGACCATTCTCTTCATCCTAGCTACACATTGTGGCAGATTGGTGTTTCATTCTGGAGGCTTATGAAACCTATCTGTGCCTGAAAGGTGCTCCCACTTGTCATCAAGAGATGGTCAGCATGTCATCAGAAGAATTTCAAGCACGATATTTCCTGGCCTGTCTAATGGACCATCGCTTTCATGCTCCATGTTAATTTTTTATTTTTTTAAAAAAAAGAACATGTTGGTGAGGACCTTATATGTTTTTGGGTAGTTGGTAATACTGAAGTTGGCAACACAGCATTGCGTATTATCATCTTACAAGGGACAGTTGTGGTATAAAGAAATTCATTATGGCCTTCTTTCCAGACAGTGGATTTTATGTGTAGTCTTCTGTGGTTAAATACTTTACCATCAATTTGGTATGTGATGTTGATTTCAATAACTCTTTCTGTAATTTGCATGATATCTTCAAGAAAAGCATTGGTGAACGGATGAAACCTTGTTTCACGGCAGTGGGTTAAGGGAATGCTTTTCACATCTCCCATTATTTGAAACACTGATGGAACTGAAGCAAAGTTGAAACAACTTTCTAGGGTATTCCTTCCTTGTAATATGTGAGTCAATGATATAAAAAAAAAACTTTCTAAAGCTGGGATGGAGCTGCACCTTGTTGTGTGTCTGTTTACCTTATTCAATTAATTTAGTTCTGACCCTAAATGACCTCAGCAGTGGACAAGGAATTCAACCAACACCGAAATCTATTTATTTCTAAGTTCAGACCTAATGTGCAGCATTATTTTTATAGATAACATTACTCTAAATGTATCACTTGCACATTTAATTTCTCATTGACTCCACTAAAGATTTATAATATTTCAGATTAAATAAGGAAGAGAAGAAAGAACTTGTAGACACACTGACCTCTGAACTCTGTGAGTGGGGGGGATGCAGCAGTGAGTCCCGTCCACGCCGCGCACCATCGCGCCGGCTGATCATGAGAATGATGACGACAAGTAAGATGCAAAATAGGATCACAGAAATCACGACCAATATGTTCATATGAGAATGGCCTGAAATTTCAAGGATGGCTCTGAGTTAACACGTTAATGTTTATCAAGTAGCCCAGCATCAGCAGTTGGCTACATGATATTTTAAAAAAATGGTTTTAACATTTATTTTGAATTTAGTATTTGTCTATTCTACATAATTCCTATGAGTCAACCTAAACACTTTTCCTACTATTGCCCCCCCCCCCAACAGCAGCTTTATAATTTTAAGCATGGAAGCACATATTTTATTTAACAAGTCTCCTTGTATTTTATGTTAAATATGCAAACAAATCTCATCCATGTTTTCTCTATTTAGATTGATTGCAGCCATTTAAAAAATTCCCTTCGTACAAACTTTGATCCAATCAAATCCTACCATTATCTCCCTCAGTCTTCTCCTGGGGGCAACCAATCACCTCATCCGATCTGTCTGGACAGTCGTCAAACCCATCACAGAGCTGGTCTTTGAGTAAACACAGATGATTGTTACACCGGAACTGACAGTCAACGTCTGCTGAGATGGACACAACAGAGTCAGTAGAACATTGACATTATCTAACAGAGTCAGTAGAACATAGACATTAACTAATAGACAGAGTCAGTAGAACATAGACATTAACTAATGGGCAGAGTCACTAGAACATAGACATTAACTAATGGACAGAGTCAGTAGAACATAGACATTAACTAATGGACAGAGTCAGTAGAACATAGACATTAACATGGATCTGTTCAGGGTTGTTAATATCTATAAGTAATTATAAATATTGAAAGAATTGCAAGTTGTTTACAATTTTTCAATTAAGATTTTTGGGGTGGGAATCAGTAATGTTATCAAATGATAAATTTAAAGTTAAAAAAAAAAAAGCAAATAACTTCTAGCATTACTAACAGCAAATGTAATAAAAACAATAAAAATAGTTCCATGATCTGCTAAAAAATAGTTCCATGATCTGCTAAAAATAGTTCCATGATCTGCTAAAAATGGTCCCATGATCTGCTAAAAATAGTCCCATGATCTGCATGATCTGCTAAAAATGGTCCCATGATCTGCTAAAAATAGTCCCATGATCTGCTAAAAAATAGTTCCACGATCTGCTAAAAATAGTTCCATGATCTGCTAAAAATAGTTCCATGATCTGCTAAAAAAATAGTTCCATGATCTGCTAAAAAAATAGTTCCATGATCTGCTAAAAAAATAGTTCCATGATCTGCTGTACATAGTGGACGGGTAAACAGACTATCAATCAGCTCCAGCATATGTTCAAAGTTAAAACATCTCCAATGAATGCTTATTCATTTTTTGTTATGCTAACAGAGTAAAGCATGAGATGAAGTTGACCAAGTCTCATGAGGAATCTTATTTGTATGCTGAGGACACAATAATCTCCTGTATAGAAGGAGCATCTGTAATTGATAAGATAAGGAACTCTTGTATTCACCTTTTGACTGCAAAAAGCTAAACTGCAGAGAGAAGCCACTGTGACTGTGTGTCTCCCATATATACGTTATTTTGATGGGGACGCTGTAGCGGTAGACCAAAGGGATGCGACTCTGCCAGGACTTCTTCCAACAGATCACCTGAGGTTCCGTGCTGTGGCTGGTGTTGACTACTTCAATTATTAGCTGAGGGGGAACAATCGTAAGAGAATATTTTTTATAAGCCTAGCCAGAAATTAGGAGCTTGAATTTATGATCAGAGAATTGATTAAATTTAATATTTTATTTCAAGGTATTTCACCTAGTAAACTTGTTGGAGGTAACTAATAACAATAAATACGAGGATTTAATAAAGATTTTGTTGCTGTTTGTTTACATTTTTTTCTGTTTTACTGACATCTACATTTGGCATTTCTAGAGAGATTTGTTTAAGATCACAGTAAATATCACTGTTAATCTTGAAACGTCAACAATAACATCTTTTAAAGATCACAGATCATCACAGTAATTCTCAGCATAACTCTCTAAATGTGAAGATAACTCTCTAAATGTGAAGATAACTCTCTAAATGTGAAGGTAACTCTGAACTAACTCTCTAAATGTGAAGATAACTCTCTAAATGTGAAGATAACTCTTAAAATACATTTTTCTTTTTTAAAATTGTCAAGTTATATATATATATATATA
>MUZC01004735.1:77998-89752 GCA_002072015.1 Radix auricularia | reverse complement strand
TCTCTCTCTCTCTCTCTCTCTCTCTCTCTCTCTCTCTCTCTCTCTCTCTTTTAAAGGACCCTCAATTATAAAATCTCTATCTTTTTCATTTTTACTAGTGTATTATCCGGCAAAAGTGACGGAAGGTTTCAAAATTAATAGATTTCAGCTGCAATCGATTAATTTTGAAAAAATACACATCGGAATAAAAAATAATAATGTAGACTAATACAGAACTTTCAGTTATTTTTATTTTATTCATTTTTTCTACATTGAACAATTTATTTGCGGACGTTCGAAAAAGAGTTATTTTTGGTGCAGTAATTTGGTGCGCTGCTTTCTAAAATTAGTAGCGTTACAGACGGGACGAACATACATAGCAAATTATGTATATTGATTAGAATATATGTAAATAAAATATTCTCCCTTGAAAAATCTTTTTTGCAAATTATATTATTTAATGTTTATTTTAAAGACGACATTCAGCTATAAAAGGAGAAGTCATTTCGTATCAAATGCAATCCCGCTCAATGCACTAAATAAGGGGCGTACAAACTATTTGAAAAGAGGGACACATTCAATGAAGTATTTTAAAAAAGTATGTGGGAGGCTGGATTTAGAGAATTAACAAAAATAAATTACGTTGAGATTCGGTTAAAGGATTTTTAATTATATAACTTTATAAGTATAGCATGACTTTTATAATCAATGCCCACATAGGTAAGCAATAAAAGGTTATATCAGCGTTTGATATCATTTGGTTTCCTCGCATTTTAATCTTTAAAAAATTATAATTTCAGCTGTTCTTATAAATCCAATGAGGTGTTAAAGAAACAAATTAGTGAGTAAATTATTTTTTTAAAGACGGGACCGCGGGGCAATTATTTTTTTCGCGGGTCAAATTTGGCCCGCGAGCCGGATTTTGGACAACACTGCGCTAAATAACCCAAACAAATGCGGGCGAGGGACGTGTTATTTTGCCTTCCTGCATCGACTTCAAATCCCATTACTTTACGCTCAAACATAGCGAAACCCCTTACAGCTGATAGGGAGGGAGATGGCTGTGTAACATCAGAGAATACACATGTTCGTGTGGTGCTTCAGTCTACCCCACACTACAAGGCATATAATGTTAGACTGTATTTAGTCTGAATGTTAGCAGTTAACAACACTAACTAAGCATATACTATAAAGATGTATGGGTATACGGTATGTAGTAGCAGGTAGTGAATATTTCAGCAGTTAACAACATTACGATTATAAAGCCTATACTATAAGGCTGAATATAAATGGTGGGTAGCAGTTCTGGTAGCAAATAAAATCTTTTCCTTGCCTTGACTCCATGACGAAAGAGATTGGAAGAGAATAGGAGGAGAGAAGTGAGAGCGAGGGAGAAAGAGCAAAGAGGAAAATAAAAGCGGGGGGGGGGGAGAAAGAACGGTAATGAGCCCGGGTCAACATGACCTTAGCGGCAACACGTAGCTCTCAGCTGTTCCGCGAGTCGCTTTCAACAAAGGAATTTACTCGGCGGCGACCAGGAGAGGCTTGGACTCACTCAACCTGCTACCACATCACAAGGAATTCTGTCAGGGCACTGTCAGAAATAGTATTGGACTCAACCAGCTAGCTACCAGCCATATGGAATTCTGTCAGGGCACTGTCAGTAGTATTGGACTCAACCAGCTAGCTACCAGCCATATGGAATTCTGTCAGGGCACTGTCAGAAAAAGTAAAGGCACCAAACAAATCTACAGTTATCTAGTCGGTACTATTTTTCCCCCATTTTTATAAGAGAGAAGAAAGAAAAAAGTAATAAAGGCACACAAAAAAAAAGGGGGGGGGGGCAGTGGCGTAGCTAGAGCTTTTGCCGCCCGGGGCGGTCTTCAATATGCCGCCCTTTTAAAGGCAGCCCATAAATGACGTCATACACGGGGGTGGGGGGGTCACACATTTGACGTCATTCCAAACGCGCAAATTTTAATAAAAGTTTCACTTAAATATAAGATTACCGATACTTTATTCAATGAAGTTTTACGTGGTTTCATGCGTGTTAGGATACATAGTGCAGGCTTAAACTAAAAGCATATTTTAAATGACAAAAAATTATTTTAAACATGCTAATTTTCAAATAGAAACTATAGCTTGTAAGGAGGGGGGGATTTTTGTCACGTCACATTGAGGAAGGGGTCTAAGTTTTCGTTTCGTGAAGCCGTGTGACGAGGGGGTAGGGCAAGGAGGTTTGTAATTAAGCCTCCTTGGGGTAGGGGTGAAAAATCAGCCGAAATCACGTGACGTCATTAACGGACGGCCCCTTAAGTCAATCATATGATGGTTTTTATAAATTAATAAGCATGAATAAATAATTGTAATTGAGACAAAGTACATTGTAAGAGGTGGTGAACACTTTTACCATTGCATTTATGTAATCAGTAATAAAAGAGGCCGCATAAGCTGATATACCTATAATTACACATTATAAAAATACAAGATAATTGTTTTGAAGCCCACAAGAAAATTATAGCAGGTCTCTCTCCCCGCCCCCCCCCCCCAAATGAGTAAAAAAATATTCCAAATTTACACCCAAAAACATTAACAAGTAATATGCTTTTAATTTTTATTTATAAATATGATTTTTTGTTTAATAAAAAAGAAATTGTGTTAATCAGTATGTTAACATTTTTTTTACATTATTTATAGATTTACTTCTTACCTAATTTCTTAATAGAAAAATCGTGTATTATTTGTAAAAAAAAAATATTTGTAATATCTTGTTCTATGAACATTATTGCAAAATTTTGTAGCCTTAAATCACATATTGTGGAGCGAATATATATTTTTTTCAACTTCAGTTTGAAGAAGCTTTTAACAACTAGATACACTGATAGCAATTTTTGAAAGAAAAAAAAAAAAAAAAAAAAAAAAAAAACCTTATCAAAATTATAATGTTGGGTAAAATTTAAAATAAAGAAATGTATTTGATGTTCACATTCTTTATTTAGTAGGCTAGATGGTATTTTACACGAATATTTTCTTGCAAGGACATGTAAGTCATCACAATGTTCTTTTATTTTCGTTTATAATTATAGCTATGGATAAAAACAATTATTGCTTTACTTCTTGCTCTAAAAAAAAGAACATCTTCTGAATTTTCCCCACTCATAAATTTCTGCCTGCAAAATTTCAGCTCACTAGCTTGCGAGAAAGTGGCTTAAAAACGGTCGGTCAGTCGTACGGCTCAGACACCACAAGTTAATATAAAGGATTTAAAAAGATTGCATTGAATTGAGTAATATTCCAGCATCTGATATCTTATCTTATTACTAATTAATTCAGATGTCAATTTTTTAAAGACGCCTGAAATTTTAAAGTAGATCTATGTCTTTTATGGAATTATTTAAGTTTATTGACGGAGAAATGAATAACCGTTTATTTTTAATGAATACTTTATTTTAATGAAAAACACACTCTCTATGTGCTACTTTAATGCAATAAAAACAAGTAAATTTAATTTTTAATAATTTACCTTTCAAAATTTTTTCAAACCTGAAATATTCATATTAAAATTAATATAATTTACTGCTTGCAAGTTAAACACAATATTTGAACCACCATGTTATGTAGGTAGACTACTTTTTAGCCCATCATTCTGCGAATGTCGAAATTCCATACTAAAACTGTCGTGGCGATATTAATAGTACCAGCGGTGATGTGTTGTTTTTTATGCAGTTTTATTATAAAAGCGCAAGCTGTGACGTATACCGCTTAATTTTCCAAACTAATCGTTACCTTTTTTTGAGCGATTTTTATCTTTTATCTTAGATATACAGACGCTCCTTCTATGCAGAAGATAATTGCGTCCACAGACCATGAGAGATGATCTGTTGGCAAGTGATGCTATAGGGGTTCCACGCATTACCCCAGCCGCCTAACTATTGTCTAGTTAGGTACCCATTCGGAGCTGGGTGACTCGGGGACTCCTCAGGCCGCGAGAACAAATCCTCACCTTTGTGTGGATTCGAACCCGTGACCATCGGTATGACAGTCGAGAGCGCTACCTCTCGACCACCACGGTTTTGCGTTAGTTACAACAATCACTATGTAATAAAACAAATGTTACACGAATCCGTTAATTAAAACTCAAAATTAAGATTCTTTTTGATTCACCATGGTTTTCCCCTTTAAAAGAAAAGGGGCAGTTTTCGGAAATGGCTCTAATTTTTAAATGCCCGCAAACGCCGCCCTTTGAATGAGTGCCGCCCGGGGCGGACCGCCCCCCTAGCTACGCCACTGGGGAGGGCGTAATTTTTAATTTAAAAAAACTAAGGGGGAGAGATCCATAAGGAACCCATGATATATGACCATCATACGTAACCCATTCGCCAAGACCTTTTGGTGCGTAACAAAATATAGATGAAAAAAAAGACACTTACGAACGCTCTGAAACTAAAACTTCGATACAATACTTACCCGATATCAAATAAAATTTGGGAGGGGAGGGAGGGAGAGAATCTTAAAATAAGCGCATTGAAGTGTACCGAAAGGTTCTGGTAATATTTTTGCGATTTAGATTTTTACTAATTTTTATCATACTATATATTTATATAATATATTCATTCATGTCTTGGGGTAATGGAGGTATTATATATAGGAAGTGTAGAAGGATTGGAGAACAATTATTAAACTCTAGATACTGGTCAAGATAAAATTTTGCGTGCAAATTATTGAGATAAATACGGTAATTGCAAGTCTCAGATCAGCATCCCAGCATTCTACCATAAGCCGCATTAACTATATCAATAATTAGCGTGACTTTTTTAAAAAATAATATTTTTAAATCAGAGGCGTCACTAGGATCGGTGTCACCCGGGGCGGAAGCTCATGGTTTCACCCCTCCATGACTTACCCCATAGAACTCCTCTGAATCTTCCAGTGTCAAATAACGGGAACATATAGAATTTAACATTTTGGTGTCACCCCTTGTGATGGTGTCACCCGGGGCGGCACGCCCCCACCGCACCCCTAGTGACGCCACTGTTTTTAATACGCATTAGCTGAAGTGTTTACATGCCCTAAAGTTAGTGGTAGTTTAACAGTTTATATTCATAGGGGCCACAACAGTATGTGTGTGTGTGTGTTTTTTTTTTTTAATCTTTTAAGTGACTGTCTTATTTAATATTATCCTTTTCTCTCTAGTCTAAAAATATTTCAATCAGACATTATAGTATAGCCAACGACGGGAGTCTATACAAGTAAAACACGCTCACGCGTAGTCGACGTAGAAATCAACAGGCCCTTTGATTGTACGCAGAAATATGAGCGAGTCAAACAAAACCTGCTGGAATTCATCAGCTGGTCGGGATCCCAGTCAAATGACCTACTAAGAAAGTTTGTAGCCATGGCCAATATATTATAATTATAACAAATTCAAACTTATAAATACCAAGTTTACAAAACGTGTTGTAAAAAAAAATAGAGGGGAAACACATAAAGTAATCATGAAGTCAAGGTCTCAGTCACTTTAAAAAGGCTCAACAAATAAATTATATTTGAATATTTGTTATTTCATTAACGTTACGCGGCATGCAACACAGTTAATGGTTTCTAGTGGTTAGTGGGTACTCAACCGTCTCGTCACACACTCCTAATGTCATGGTGTGCTCAGTCGTTCTAGTGTCCCGTCACACACGCCCAATGTTATAGTGTGCTCAGTCATTCCGAATATCATGGTGTGCTCGGTCGTTCTGGCGTGTCTTTACACACTCCGAATATCATCGTGTGCTCAGTCGTTCTAGTGTCCCGACACACAAGCCCAATGTTATAGTGTGCTCAATTATTAGAATGTCTCACTAAACACCCCCAATGTTATAGTGTGCTCAGTCATACCGACGTGTCTTTACACACTCCGAATAGCATGGTGTGCTCAGTCCTTCAAGTGTCTCGTCACACAGTCCCAGTGTTATGGTTTGCTACATCCTCCAGAAGTCATCTTTTGTCGTAAATTAAGGTTACTTGGGGGATGAAGCGGGAGTAGGGTGGGTACGGTGGACCATAAGTAAGTTGTTAACATTTTCCGAGTAGTCTTTCATACATTGTGTACCCCTCTAACAAAACTAGTGGCTCTATAAATCGTTCTATGAATTGCTTACACAATAACATGCTACATTGCTTTATTGAGGTAATGTTTACAGATCTTATGCTGGGCTGAATCATTTATATGACCATGGACTGTAATAAATCTGAAACTTGACAGTCACACACACACGTCACTAGATTGTTTTTGTTTATTGTAATTATTATTATACTTATACACTGTCATTGATTGAATTTAAAGACAGTGACAGGATTACACGATTATTTTGTAGCTTGTTATTCTTCCTTGCTCATATTAATATTAGTATTAGTTACATTAATTATTTTTTTCCCGACACCATTATTGTGACGTCTTACACAACTGTGTACACATCAAGTGTGTGACGTGCACAGCTACACACTACACAGTGTCGTCAGCACGACCAACCTCTCATTTTATCTCCCTGTTTAGTTAGTACACACGTGACAATCGGCTGTCTGGTGTAAAAATAAAAATATTCGATTTTCCCCCCCGCCATGTCCTTGTGTGGGGTCGACATGGTGACCCGTCTAGACATTGGCGATAACGTCAATCCGCCCGCCCCCACCCACCCCAAAAACCGCTGTTCGCGTACTGGCGAATAAAAAGAGCTACCGGTTTACTGTAGTTACGCTCAAATTTCTGACATATAAATTGTTTGTTAAGAGGATAATGATCGCCTAATCTCTATTGGTTAAAAAGTAATGTATTCCTTTCTTGCTTCTAAAAATAACTAGTTAACAACCAGGTGATTTATAAAACAGGTGAAGAGTTGTGAATTCTGGTTCTATAAAGTAAAGCAACAATAGTGAACTAAGGGTAAAGAAGGGTATAGGGTAGCTGTATTGATATTCATTTTTGTTGCAGACGTGCATAACTTGTTTTCCCAAACTCTTGTAGTTTATTTTACGTTAGTTAAGTTAAACCTTGCACAAGCCACCCCCCCCCCCCCCCGCCCAAAGCGAACCATTGATTATTTATGAACTTATTTTGATATTCAATTGTTGATTTATTATTATTATTTTTAATAATGAATGCTTTGAAATGTTTTAAAACTCGGAGAATACTAACTAAGACAGGACACCGTCTGATTTGCCTGAGGAAACCAGGAAAGCCAACACTTTATCATCATTTAAAACTCTAATAAGAGTGCAGGACTTGACACAAACAATAAATAAAAGTAGGGCGCAATAATCTTCAGTACAGAAGAGATTTAAGCAACTTTCCAAATGAATGGACACCAACACTCACATTGCTTATGGCTTATGGGTGTGTCACAACACTTTCTGTGTGTGTCCATAACGAGTCAGCGTGTCGTTTGTGGACTATAGAGATGGTTCGGATAGGGCGGTGTCTTGTACTGGGTAAATCAAACCCCCATCGATCCCATACTAAAAGATATACACCATCATGTATTTCGTATTGTCAGGGTTTCTCAACATGTTCTACGTAAAAGCACCCTGCAGAAATGCCAATGAATCTAAAAGTTTATGGTCTATCATGTTACTTGAGCAGAGTTTTGGAAATAAATTGATTAAATTTAATGAAATAAGTGCAAATAATTATATTTAAACATGTACATCTCATATAACCTAAATGCTAAAATTTACTTTGTTCTTGTCAATACAGAAGATCCCGGTAAAATTCAATAACATTAAAAAGCTTAAGAGCACTGTAGTGTCTAAATTTTATTGAACACAGCCAAGTTAAGTTTTTTTTTTTTGGAAGAAAAAAACAACAACACCACATACTCTAACTGCCGCACATTAATTGAGGTCTTAATTTTAAATTGCACTTATAACAAGTCTTACTTCCTAATATGTCAGCATTGGTCTTTTTCTTGGAAAACACAAACATGACGAATAAGAAAACCGTTACTTTGATGTAATGGAATTATTGAAGTCAACTATACGTTAGTAAGGGGAGGGGGCGCTTAGTCAGTGGTTTTAAATTAGTTCAATAATGGTTTCTTGGCTTAGTCTGGTGTATCTTCGACATTGAGTCGTAAGATTTTTAAGGAAATCTTTGCCTTCGCCTGGATTAGAACCCGTGATCATCGGTACGCTAGTCGAGCGCGCTGCCATTGGACCACCGTCCCCATGTCTAGATTAGTAATGGGTATGTCTATGACACTAGATTTATCATATTTAAATATTTGAATGTTAGCCATGAGTGGCTCGAGTCTTACATTAATTAGCCAATGGTTTCTCTGTGTTTTAGCAGTGGTATATTAATTAAACTTAGCCAGTGCCATGGTCTCTTTCCCTTTAACGTTGGTGTGAAGTTTGATGGGTTCAGTACGTCCGTCAATGGATTATATTCCATTGTATATACATACATTCGACAGCCATGTATTAGTCAGTGGAATGTGTCGGTCCGCTTTAGGATTATTAAAAAATGATACAAGTAAGTACACTAAAAAGGTGTGTGAGGTGGAAGGAAAATATCCACTTTTACCGCCTTCAAGCTCGAAACCTCACTTTTATCAATAAATAGCACAGATATGGCCTATTGCTTATCCCCCCCCCCCCAAACAAGTATAGCACTCTTAGCTAGTGCAACACCCGTAACTAGTCTAACACTTAGTGTAGCACCTGTAACTAGTGTAACACTTAGTGTAGCTCCTATAACTAGTCTAACACTTAGTGTAGCACCTGTAACTAGTGTAACACTTAGTGTAGCTCCCATAACTAGTGTAACACTTAGTGTAGCACCTGTAACTAGTGTAACACTTAGTGTAGCTCCCATAACTAGTCTAACACTTAGTGTAGCACCTGTAACTAGTGTAATACTTAGTGTAGCACCTGTAACTAGTGTAACACTTAGTGTAGCACCTTTAACTAGTGTAACACTTAGTGTAGCACCTGTAACTAGTGTAACACTTAGTGTAGCACCCGCACCTAGTGTAGTTCCCAACTAGTGTAACAGTGTAGCACCAGTAATAGTGTAATTCTTAGTATAGCACCCGTAGCTACTGTAACTCTTAGTGTAACACCCGTAACTAGTGTAGCACCCCAAACAAGTGTAGCGCCTTTTGCTAGGGTAGCACAATTAACTATTGTAGCACGGTGCTGCCCTCTCAATCTTCTCTGCTCAGACCTCTACCCGTATTTTATCCTTGCAACCTGAATGCGTTAACTTTAGCTACAACTATTGCTACAACTGGTATGTATTAACAAATATTGATCACAGACAGGTACTGTCTAGTTAAAAGATATCAAAGCACTCAATCATTATTTATGTTTGGGTGGGGCGGGTCATTTCAAGTATGAAGATTAAGACTCATGGGATTATGTAAGACATGATGTCATTCAGTTCTAAAACTTGTTTTAAATATATCAATAACCCACAGGTATGTGAAACCTATTTTCATCCATAATTACCATTAAAGCACATTTAGGCCATCCCAGGAGGGAGATAAAAAAAACTCAATCAATAGGACAATCTCCAATGAACGTCTCTTAATCTTTTAACTTTTAACGTTTGTGAGAAGTTTCGAAATCTCGAATGTTTGCGAAAAGTTTCGAAATCTCGAATAATTTCACTTTTTATTATATTATTTGGCTATAATTGCTAATATTTGCCCGTCAAAATATGGGCAACGAACCGATACCATGTCGATACCATGTCGGGAGAACCATCGCTGGGGGTTGTTCACAGTCAACAGGAGAACAATCGGTGGGGGTGGGGCTTGTTCCCAGTCAAAACAACTATTTGATATAGACGCGATACCAGGGACCTACTGTTTCATTAGGCCCACATCCTTACAGTCTCAGAAGTCTACATACACTTATTCAACTTACAAATTCTACAGTCTACAGAAGTCTACATACACTTATTCAACTTACAAATTCTAGTCACAGAAGTCTACATACACTTATTCAACTTACAAATTCTAGTCACAGAAGCCTGCATACACTTATTCAACTTACAAATTCTAGTCACAGAAGTCTACATACACTTATTCAACTTACAAATTCTACAGTCACAGAAGCCTGCATACAATTATACAGTCACAGAAGCCTACATACACTTATTCAACTTACAAATTCTACAGTCACAGAAGTCTACATACAATTATTCAACTTACAAATTCTACAGTCAAAGAAGCCTACATACAATTATACAGTCACAGAAGCCTACATACACTTATTCAACTTACAAATTCTACAGTCTACAGAAGTCTACATACACTTATTCAATTTACAAATTCTACAGTCTACAGAAGTCTACATACACTTATTCAACTTACAAATTCTACAGTCACAGAAGCCTACATACAATTATACAGTCACAGAAGTCTACATACTGCATACACTAATACAACTTACAATTCTAGTCTACAGTCACAGAAGCCTACTTACACTTAAACAACTTATAAAACTCTACAGCCTACAGTCTATACAATCTAAATTCTCTTCAGCCTACATTTATATAATCTTACATACAAATAAAGTCTCTACAACGTACAGTCTCTAAAACCTAGCCTCTATACATACGGTCTCTTCAACCTACAAGTTCTACAACCTACCGTCTCTACAACCTACAGTCTCTTTAACCTACAATCTCTGCATCCTACAGTGTCAAAAACTTCCTAACGTCTCTACAACCTCCAGTCTCAAGATCTTCCAGCCATCTCTACAACGTAACAGTGAAAGACAGACTTACATGGACTGAGAGATAGACTTACATGGACTGAGAGATAGACAAACATGGACAGAGATAGACAAACATGGACTGAGAGATAGACCAACATGGACTGAGAGATAGACCTACATGGACTGAGAGATAGACCTACATGGACAGAGATAGACCAACATGGACAGAGATAGACCAACATGGACAGAGATAGACCAACATGGACTGAGAGATAGACCAACATGGACAGAGATAGACCACATGTACTGAGAGATATATAAACATGGACTGAGAGATAGACCAACATGGACTGAGAGATAGACCAACATGGACTGAGAGATAGACCAACATGGACTGAGAGATAGACCAACATGGACAGAGAGATAGACCAACATGGACAGAGATAGATCAACATGGACAGAGATAGACCACATGTACTGAGACAGACCAACATGTACTGAGAGATAGACCAACATGGACTGAGAGATAGACCAACATGGACAGAGATAGACCAACATGGACTGAGAGATAGACCAACATGGACAGAGAGATAGACCAACATGGACAGAGAGATAGACCAACATGGACAGAGATATAGACCAACATGGACAGAGAGATAGACCAACATGGACAGAGATAGACCAACATGGACTGAGATAGACCAACATGGACTGAGATAGACCAACATGGACTGAGAGATAGACCAACATGGACAGAGATAGACCAACACGGACTGAGATAGACCAACATGGACTGAGAGATAGACCAACATGGACTGAGAGATAGACCAACATGGACTGAGAGAAAGACCAACATGGACAGAGATAGACCAACATGGACTGAGATAGACCAACATGGACTGAGAGATAGACCAACATGGACAGAGAGATAGACCAACATGGACAGAGAGATAGACCAACATGGACAGAGATAGACCAACATGGACAGAGATAGACCAACATGGACTGAGATAGACCAACATGGACAGAGAGATAGACCAACATGGACAGAGATAGACCAACATGGAC
>MUZC01004735.1:58725-76806 GCA_002072015.1 Radix auricularia | reverse complement strand
AGAGATAGACCAACATGGACTGAGAGATAGACCAACATGGACTGAGAGATAGACCAACATGGAGTGAAGATAGTCTAATAATCACCTAACAAACACTTCTTCCACTAACACCCTACTCCACCCAATGCCTAATGCTAATTTGTACTATAAACACCAAAACAATAACCGCCCGTTACCTCATAATAAAACACTAATCACTTGACTTGTTGCCTTACTTGAGTTAACGGCTACTAGAAGTTGTGGCGGATGTTCGCTCCAACAAAACATGACGTTACCCACCAAACACTGAAACTGACAGCAACATCACACATACATAACCTAGTGATCGCCTCTGCTGCGGTGTTATTTGCGTGGAACATCCACGAATAGTTCATCAAAAATTCGATCGGGATAAGGCCCAGTTCTCTACCATTTATTATCTGATCAGCTTGTCTAGCCTGGGCCCGAGGCGACGCCGAAAAGAAGTAGACTAGCCCGGTAAATACATTGGTAGATAATGCAAGCTGAATGATGTGTGTGTGTTGAACCGTCTGGTGATACCACAGCTCACTTGTAGATTGGGTGGACAAGTTTTAAAAAAATATATATATTAGTATTAGCGACAAGATAACGCTAACAAATGTCATAACTGACCTACCGATAATAATGTGCTGTACAATATCCTGGTGTACGGTGCGGTAACAGAATTGGATACTCCGTCTTGCGGTTAGAGCTTTTAGCAGCGCAGCACAACCGCACATTGAAACACACACACGACTGCATCAGGCAGTCGGCCCTCACCTCCGTCTAGCCATTACACACCATGCGCTCCGTGACACGGGGGGAAGAGAGGCGGGGCGAACTGACAGCCGCTCACTGGGTCTGGAAATATCAAACGGTATACACCAAGGGTTCTCAAACGTTTTTTTTTTTATCAAATGGGCCTACAGACCGGGTTGCTGTTTGAATAATTTTTAAACAAAATTCCCATTCAGATGCTACTTTGTTAGTTACATATATTATAATTTATATAAAGAAGGAACAATGTCTCAATCTAAGTGTTGTAAACAATTCAATGGGTCAGTGTTTTGTTTCCTGATTGGTCGATGTTCGGGCTATCTCCGTCATGTTACCCGACACTCGGACACTAGTTTTAGGACAATCAATACGCGCGGTCAGTTAATCCTAAACGATCGACGTATTTACAATTATGACTTCATTCGATTTAGAAAAAAATAAATAAATACATAAATAAGATCTTAACCATCCCACTATAATAAATATCATTTTATTCAGTTAAAAATGTTCCTTGCGTTTTCAGAATAACTTAGAGTTATATTGTAATAATTCAGAAAAGCAATGGATCGTTCCGAAAGGAAGGATGTGGTAGGGAAGGCCAGGGCCTTACACATTCACATGGGTTGTATAGTAGAGCCAATGATGGTGATGAGAAAATTTAGAAAAGATATTATCGTTTGACATTACTGACTGAAAATATTTTGATCCTGATTTGACATTTCGAAGAAGTGAAACAAAATTTAGTTTTTGTTCCTAGGAGATTAGTTTCAAACAATAATATCCTGTGTCATTGTTTTATTGTATTTAGATTTTTTCTTTACGTAACTGCTTTCTGGGAGTAATATGTTTGAATATTTTAAATATAATTTTAATACTTGTGTAAGTACTTATGTTAATTGTACTGATGAAGGCATTAGCCGAAACGTTTATTGTAGCATTCATTAGTTAGAGAATAAAGCTAAAATTTATTGTTTTCATGACACAATTTGTTTCTGTAGTTTGTATTTTAATACAAATATCACAGTCGTTTGAAAATTTTGAAACTTTTCTTTTTAAATAATAAAGCTTTAAAAGATTTAATAATAACTTGTACTGAAATATAATAACACATTTTTATTTGATACAAACAATAGAAAAGGTCTTTACATTTTTAAGGGCATGTGCCATTTAATTTCTTTTTAATGATTTAACTCTTCAATATTTAAATTTTGGTCAATATAAGAATAACGGTAGACTGTCAGCACTGGTATACTTGAAGGTCAGCACTGGGATACTTGAAGGTCGGCACTGGGATACTTGAAGGTCGGCACTGGAATACTTGAAGGTCGGCACTGGGATGCGATACTTGACGGGATGGGATACTAGACGGTCAGCAATGGGATGTGATACTAGAAGGTCAGCTTTGGAATTTATGACGGTCTTTAAGGCAATGAAAAATGGGGGGGGGGGATTAATCGATTAATTTCTATTAATTATATTTTCATAACGAATATATAGATCCCGTAAAGTCGCGAGTCATTATTTCGCGAAATCATTTAAGTCGCGTTAACCGTCTATCAAATTTTTTTGACGTAGTACATCAAATTTTTTGACGTAGTACAGCAAATTCGCTTTGTTATGAAAGAAATAGGAAGAATAAACTTTGCTTACGTATGCACGTTTAAATAAATAATGATAATTATACGGAGGGAAAGTATGCTTATAACAAAAATATATCCATCCATCCCTATGTTCACTATGGCGCTAGAGCCCATGTAGGACTTGGGCCTACCTCACAACCTCCTTCAACTCAGGCCTTATCAACGCCTTTCCTTCTCCAATATTGGATGCCCAGTTGTTGTACATCTTTCTCTATCTCTACATAATCTATCCATCTTAGCCTAGGTCTTCCCTTGAGCCGTTTTCCTCTGGGGTTTTGGTGGTGTACCTTCTTTACTCCTCTAACATTTGACATTCTTTCTACGTGTCCTGCCCAGCTCAGTCTGCCTTTTTAAATTTCTGCAACTATTGTGGTACCCTGATATAGACCGTATAGTTCATGGTTGGTTCTTATCCTCCATCCGAACTCATCGTTGTTGGTCCTTCACTCCATATGATTCCAAAGAACTTTCCTCTCCCATGTATTTCATAGGTTTTCCGCAGTTTTCATTAAGGTCCATGTTTCACTTGCATATGTGACAGATGGTCTGATGACCGTTTTAAAACTAATAGAATATATTATTAATAAATGGGAGGTTGGGATATTTTGTTAAATTTTAGTAGAAATTTAATCGATCAAATTAATTTTTACATATTAAAAATTTAACGATTAATCGATTAATTGATATATTTTTTTTTAAAAATGCGTTACCATAAATGGAAAATTTAACAATTAACTGAAAATCTAAACCAAAATCATATCATAACGCCATGAGACAAGGTCAGAAATGAGCTCGTGGTACGAATGTAATCTTCAAACAAAGGCCACACACAAAATGAGACCACTGAAGACCGACCGACCGTCTGGTCGTTACAGGGCCTCGTCAAATGTGGGTCACGTCTCCTGCTTGTCTCACCTCCGTATGAGATGAGGTCAGCGGTAATAATACAGCATTGAACCTATCAGTACTGGGTGTGTGGGTGACTCGTATTAGGTAGGTGGGTGGAAATACAGCAATGATCCTGTCAGTACTGGGTGTCTCAGTGTCTGGGTGTCTCGTACTAGGTAGGTGGGTGGTAATAAGTAATAATATAGCAATGATCCTGTCAATACTGGGTGTGTGGGTGACTCGTATTAGGTAGGTGGGTGGTAATAAGTAATAATATAGCAATGATCCTGTCAGTACTGGGTGTCTCAGTGTCTGGGTGTCTTGTATTAGGTAGGTGGGTGGTAATAAGTAATAATACAGCATTGATCCTGTCAGTACTGGGTGTGTGGGTGACTCGTATTAGGTAGGTGGGTGGTAATAATACAGCATTGATCCTGTCAGTACTGGGTGTCTGGGTGTCTCGTATTAGGTAGGTGGGTGGTAATAAGTAATAATACAGCATTGATCCTGTCAGTACTGGGTGTCTCAGAGTCTGGGTGTCTCGTATTAGGTAGGTGGGTGGTAATAATACAGCAATGATATATGTATTTATTTATTTATAAACTATAAACCCATAAATTCTACAGCAATGTACCTCTATACTCTATATCAGGGGTCTCCAAACTTTTCTGCCGGAGGGCCAATTTAAATGCCAAACAGCAGCTTACGGGGCCGACTACAATCAGTAAGTAAACCGCAGGTAAAAATAGTATGTTTTTTAAATTAAAAGGATGAGAGGGCCTTGCGGGGCGCACCTGGCCCGCGGGCCGTAGTTTGGAGACCCCTGCTCTATATAATAGGGTATAGAGGTACATGGCAATAGACTACTTCCATGTACCGCTATACTCTTGCCAAGTACCTCTATACTATGTATGTTTATAGTCTGAAGCCTTGGGTGGCATTAAGAAAGTCAACTGAAAGAATACCATAGTCTGGACAATCATTTTATTACCGCTAACCAGACTGTCGTAGTTATAATATTACAGTGTACCGTTATGTCAGACTGTCATAGTTATAATATTACAGTGTACCGTTATGTCAGACTGTCATAGTTATAATATTACAGTGTACCGTTATGTCAGACTGTCGTAGTTATAATATTACAGTGTACCGTTATGTCAGACTATCGTAGTAAATAATATTACAGTGTACCGTTATGTCAGACTATCGTAGTAAATAATATTACAGTGTACCGTTATGTCAGACTATCGTAGTAAATAATATTACAGTGTACCGCTATGTCAGACTATCGTAGTAAATAATATTACAGTGTACCGTTATGTCAGACTATCATAGTAAATAATATTACAGTGTACCGTTATGTCAGACTATCATAGTTATAATATTACAGTGTACCGTTATGTCAGACTATCGTAGTAAATAATATTACAGTGTACCGTTATGTCAGACTATCGTAGTTATAATATTACAGTGTACCGTTATGTCAGACTGTCGTAGTTATAATATTACAGAGTACCGCATTGTCAGACTGAAAACGTGAAAACAATAAAACAGACAAGGTAGTATTTGGTAGCCAGTATGCCTACACTGACATCGGACATGACAGTCTGTAACTCCAAATATCAGACATGATGACATTTACACAGTTATCGGACATGATAGCCCGTAGACAGACATAGTCTATACGCAGACATCAGACAAGATGACCTATACACAGCGGACATGATAGCCCGTAGACAGACATAGTCTATACGCAGACATCAGACAAGATGACCTATACACAGATATCGGACAAGATAAAGATAGTCTGTGGACAGACATGATAACTCGTACACAGTCACAGGCATGATGGTCCGTATACAGATTTTCAAGATATGAAAACCGGTGCACAGACATGTAAACCGGTGCGCAGGCCACAGACATGAAAACCTGGGCACAGGCACAGACTAGAAAACCGGTGCACAGGCACAGACTAGAAAACCGGTGCACAGGCACAGACTAGAAAACCGGTGCACAGGCACAGACATGAAAACCAATGCACAGACATGAAAACCGGTGCACAGGCAAGAAAACCGGTACGCAGACATGAAAACCGGTGCACAGACATGAAAACCGGTACACAGACGGCAGACATGAAAGCTGAACTATTCCCAACCCGCCCCACGACACGCCAAATTTAGCAGATCTGTTAGCACATTGAGGTCAACCCTCCTTCTCCTTCTTTTGCCAAAATACACTTTGAAATTTACTTTAAGGTGACTAGTTCGACTTGCGGCAGAGTTACATTAATTATTTATTTGTGCACCGTCTGTTCGTGAGCTGGTGAGGATAAACTATCCACATCACTTGCGGACTTTTGGCTAGTGTTATTTTGTTTGTTTTTTTTTTTTTGTTGTTTTTTTTTGTGGTTTTGGGGGGGGGGTGTGGTTACCAGAACGAACAAATTAGTGGCGATCCTAGTCGGCAAAGTGACTATCGAATTGTGTGTCCTAGTTGAGGATCCCACTATTTCTTATTATAAGAACCCTGGGGGTTGGGGTGGTCAAAAATGGGTAAATATTTTGCGAGACTTTCTGACATTTGGAAAGCATTTTTCCCTTAAGTGGAAAAAACACTCCTTATCTTTTGGACAAACGTCTTTTCAAGTCATGTAGGCCAATCTACGAGTGTCTTCACGTTGTGTCGGCCCATCTCCACACGCATTCATTCATACTTGTCAGCATTCTTTGAGTGGAGGGAACAAATCACAAGCAAACTATTGATAGTAAATTCTTTGATATGATATGTCATTATAAATATTTATCACAAACTAAAACACATGTAGATTTCTATATGTAAATGGAATATGCGACGGCTCATTTTGGGGCTCTTTGTTCGATTCGCACTTGGAACACAATGTGTGTGCGGGTTTCGCTCTGTGTTCAATTCTATGATATCGTCATATTAGTCTCATTGTCGTGCACAAAGACAATGACACTTTCATTGAATGGCAACATTTGGTAGGTGAGCCATTGCCCTGAGATTAATCTCTCACCCCGAAAGATTGGGATTTGATTGTTCCTCTAGCTTGACAAATGTTAATTTAACGGGTTTTTTGTATGTGCGTGTGATTGTCATTTAGCAGAGTGTGCATCTGATATTCCAAAACATCTCGTACCAGAAAGGAATGAGGAAAAAGAATGGGACTTGTGGCGATTGTCAGATGACTTCAGGTATTTTTGTGAGGCAATGACACCTTTCAAGAAAAATATAAAAGGGTCTATAATACATTTATGTTACCTTTGGAATTTTACTTTGTGTTACAACATTAAATAATTCTTTTTATTTTTTTTTAAAATCATAGCAAGACTTAAGGACGACTACAGCTGATGCGGCGTGTTTGCACCGCAGCAGGAGAAAGCCACATAAGCCATTGCAATCTAAGCATGTGTCAGCCGGAGACAGGCTGACCGCACTAACGGCTGGTCTAAGCGACCACGCAGCAATTTTCCGACACGGTAACGAGCATTTGCCGCCTTCTTTTATTTATACCATTATTTTTAATCGATTGTACCCACACACACACACACACACACACACACACACACACACACACGCCATTATTTGCATATTACGAGAAGAAAATGAAATGCAAATCCTTCCCAATCGTAATGAATATATGTGAACATGAACATTACGATGAACAGACTTGATGCCAATGAACAGACTTGATGACAATGATTGTACACGCAGGCAAGGACTTGTTCACATAGTATTTCAAGGGGTATTAGATTGGGGGCATTTGTCATAAATAACGATGTGGTGGGGGTGGGGGATACCATCACAAACGGACATCAAATTGGGAAATCATTGAAAACACGACTCTGTCCAGACAATCAAGATGGGGCAGGTGCCATCAAACGACGGTATATAATTTATTTTTAAATAGAGATATTGATCGCGTACTTCGGACATTAAATAAATATATATATAATATATATATTAAAATTACCGAGATTATTTATTTATAGAGTTATCTAATAGGGATATTGCGATATTGGACATTTATACAGATCTCTATCACCGACATTAGACAAGATAACAGGACATGAAATTTATGAAATCTTATATTATTCATACCTACACCTTCAAACATGGGAGAGTTTCATAAAAGAAAAGAATACCACCCCCACCCCCCAAAAAAATAATGTAAAAAATAAATAAATAATAATAATAAAAATGTTAATAGTAATTTAAAACAACAACAACAACAAAATAATTTTGGTGCGTATTTAAAAGCCAATACAGAAATTGTTTTTTTTTTGTTTTTTTTTTTAATTTACAGTTTAATTTACAACCGTAATGAGACCTAGTACATATTTGACCGTAAAACCCTTGATTCAAATATTGAGACTAAAGAAAAAGCTCACACAAAAAGAGTGCAGTTGTACCGAGTTTCGATGACCAACAGCGACATCTTGATGCAACAACCACCGTTGTTAGTCATTGAGTCATTTGCCTTTAAACACGTTGTTAATAACATTATTATTTATACTTGTAGGGGTGCGGGATGGGGTTAAGAGAGGTGTGTATTATGGTGCGGCTAATTACAAGAGTTATTGGTTCATCTCGCATATTGAAACAATTATAACAGCATAAGGGCTGCAGAGTGTAAGCGAGTTTTATTTTATTTGACAGGAGCAAACAAAAACTTGGTAATTTCTGTTGTGTGTTAGCAGATGGGATGAGAATTGTGCCACCATGACATGAGAGTTGTGCCACCATGACATGAGAGTTGTGCCGCCATGACATGAGAGTTGTGCCACCATGACATGAGAGTTGTGCCACCATGGGTAGAGAGTTGTGCCACCATGGGTAGAGAGTTGTGCCACCATGGGTAGAGAGTTGTGCCACCATGGGTAGAGAGTTGTGCCACCATGATATAAGAGTTGTGCCACCATGACATGAGAGTTGTGCCACCATGACATGAGAGTTGTGCCACCATGACATGAGAGTTGTGCCACCATGATATAAGAGTTGTGCCACCATGACATGAGAGTTGTGCCACCATGACATGAGAGTTGAGCCACCATGACGTGAGAGTTGTGCCACCATGACATGAGAGTTGAGCCACCATGACATGAGAGTTGTGCCGCCATGACATGAGAGTTGTGCCACCATGGGTGGAGAGTTGTGCCACCATGACATGAGAGTTGTGCCACCATGACATGAGAGTTGTGCCACCATGACATGAGAGTTGTGCCACCATGGGTAGAGAGTTGTGCCACCATGGGTAGAGAGTTGTGCCACCATGGGTAGAGAGTTGTGCCACCATGGGTAGAGAGTATTGCCACCACGGGTAGAGAGTTGTGCCACCATGGGTAGAGAGTTGTGCCGCCATGATAAGAGAGTTGTGCCACCATGGGTAGAGAGTTGTGCCACCATGGGTAGAGAGTTGTGCCACCATGGGTAGAGAGTTGTGCCACCATGGGTAGAGAATTGTGCCACCATGGGTTGAGAGTTGTGCCACCATGGGTAGAGAGTTGTGCCACCATGGGTAGAGAGTTGTGCCACCATGGGTAGAGAGTTGTTCCACCATGACAAGAGAGTTGTGCCACCATGACAAGAGAGTTGTGCCACCATGACAAGAGAGTTGTGCCACCATGGGTAGAGAGTTGTGCCACCATGGGTAGAGAGTTGTGCCACCATGGGTAGAGAGTTGGGCCGCCATGGGTAGAGAGTTGTGCCACCATGGGTAGAGAGTTGTGCCGCCATGGGTAGAGAGTTGTGCCGCCATGGGTAGAGAGTTGTGCTGCCATGACAAGAAAGTTGTACAGTTTTGTTGACGTGCAAGCGTAATTAAAAAAAAATGAAAACCGCGCGTGGTAGAAACAAATTTCAAATAAATTGTTGGCTTTTTTTTTTTTAAAGTTATATTTTTTGCTTCACATTTCTGAAATAAAATTGAATAAGTTTTTCATAGTCTTCTACAATGGACTGTGTCAGGCGGTACAATGGACTGTTTCAAACTGTATAATGGACTGTGTCAAGCTGTACAATGGACTGTGTCAAGCTGTACAATGGACTGTGTCAAGCTGTACAATGGACTGTGTCAAGCTGTAAGCTGTACAATGGACTGTGTCAAGCTGTACAATGGACTGTGTCAAGCTGTACAATGGACTGTGTCAAGCTATACAATGGACTGTGTCAAGCTGTACAATGGACTGTGTCAAGCTGTACTATGGACTGTGTCAAGCTGTACAGTGGACTGTGTCAAGCAGTACAATGGACTGTGTCAGATGGTACATTAGTGTGTCACTGTTAAAATCCCTGCATAATCTCACCATTCTCCCTGATCGTGGCAGCTTCCTTTATGTTTAAATTGTAATGTTGGACTGCCTGTGTGTTAGTTTGTTTGTGTGAGACTTACTTCTCACCAAAAAAAATTGACCAAGCAGTGGGGCGTGACCAGGGTTTAAGTCCCCGGACAACGTGACCAGGGTTTAAGTCCCCGGACAACAAGACCAGGGTTTAAGTCCCCGGACAACGTGACCAGGGTTTAAGTCCCCGGACAACGTGACCAGGGTTTAAGTCCCCGGGCAACAAGACCAGGGTTTAAGTCCCCGGACAATGTGACCAGGGTTTCAGTCCGAGGACAACAAGACCAGGGTTTAAGTCCCCGGACAACGTGACCAGGGTTTAAGTCCCCGGACAACGTGACCAGGGTTTAAGTCCCAGGACAACAAGACTAGGGTTTAAGTCCCCGGACAACGTGACCAGGGTTTAAGTCACCGGACAACAAGACCAGGGTTTAAGTCCCCGGACAACGTGACCAGGGTTTCAGTCCGAGGACAACAAGACCAGGGTTTAAGTCCACGGACAACGTGACCAGGGTTTAAGTCCCCGGACAACAAGACCAGGGTTTAAGTCCCCGGACAAAGTGACCAGGGTTTAAGTCACCGGACAACAAGACCAGGGTTTAAGTCCCCGGACAACGTGACCAGGGTTTAAGTCCCCGGGCAACAAAGACCAGGGTTTAAGTCCCCGGACAACGTGACCAGGGTTTAAGTCCCAGGACAAGACCAGGGTTTAAGTCCCAGGACAACGTGACCAGGGTTTAAGTCCCCAGACCACGTGACCAGGGTTTAAGTCCCAGGATAACAAGACCAGGGTTTAAGTCCCAGGACGAGTCAAAAGATTTTTCGCCAACACCACGACAAAAAAAAAATTCTAATGCGGCAAAAAATGCAAACGGGCTCCTCTGAATATGAGCCTTTGTATACGACACAGTACCAAGTACACATGTGTATTATATTAATATTTTTACATAGGCGCAGGCAGCGTATAGTATAGCCTAGCTTCTCTGTTGACTCGTCACAGTGCACGTAGGTCAATACCGTTCGATCTAACATAGAGACTGACAAAGTCGAACTCTTACGACACTAACTTCAGCGTCATAGACCTGACAACCTAATGCAAACTATTTGTACACAGACACAAACACACAGACACACACACACACACAGAGACAAACACACAGACACACACAAACACACGGAGACAAACACACAGACACACACGGAGACAAACACACAGACACACACAGACACACGGAGACAAACACACAGACACACACACAGACAAACACACAGACACACGGAGACAAATACACAGACACACACAGACAAACACACAGACACACACACAGACACACACAGAGAAAAACACACAGACACACGGAGACAAACACACAGAGACACACACAGACACATACAGACACACACACACAGACACTCACACACCGACACACGTTGGTCAATACCGTTCGATCTAACCTAGAGACTGACAAAGTCGAACTCTCACGACACTAATTTCAGCGTCATAGACCTGGCGATCTAATGACAACTAAGTGTACACACACACACACACACACACACACACACACACAGACGACACACACACACACAGGCGACACACACACACACACACAGAGACACACACAGACACACACAGAGACACACGCAGAGACACACACAGACACACACATACAGAGAAACACACAGAGACACACACAGAGACACACAGACACGCGCAGAGACACACACAGACACACACACAGACACACACATACAAACATACACAGACACACACACAGAGAGACACAGACACACACACACATAGACACACACACACAGACACAAACACACGCACACTCATTACCTTGTATCACTAAGCTCGGTACAGCAGATATAAAAGACAAGAACTAGTTCACAAAGTGCAGGCTAAGAATTTTCACAGAAATATGACACTACAGGAAATGAACCTAAGATGACTGAGACCACTGATTTATGCCCTACGTCTAGACAATCAACATTTGAGTGTGTAGTGTATATACGCCATGGGAATTAACTCCAAGTTCACGATTTGTTTTGGTTTTTGTTTGTTTTGTAAATTATGTTGATCGAATTTTTTAAATTTTTATAGGAAACATGATAGCCAACTTGTATGACCTAAATAAAATGTATATAGCTTTTTAAAGGGGGGGGGGTGTCTGAATTTTCTAAATTTTAAAACCACGATAAGTATGTATTACATTACATATTTTCTTTTAAAAATTTAACTAGAAACTGTAAATGAAATATGAATAGGATTTTTTTTTTGAGGGAGGTGGAGGAGTAGAACGGGGTAAAGGGAAAAACAGGGAGATGATGGAGAGGCAGATGGTATGGGGCAGAGAGAGATGAAGAGAGAGGCAGAGGGTATGGGGGAGAGAGAAAGGGGGGGGGGGGAGAAAAGAGAAGGACAAAGAAGAAAGAGAGAGGGTTGTGAGAAAGTGAGAGAGTTGGCACATTAGTCTTTCTTGTTATAACGTTTGTTTTTTCGTGAGCAAAGTAAAAAGCAAGTAGACTAATAAAAACTCGATTGAGTGATTTAAACGCAATTTCAACAAAAAGAATTTCCGGTAGATCTATATTTTTTCAATGGAAATCATTCTAGATTAGATCTACATTAAAAGTACATTCAAATAATAAATTCTGAAAGTAAACACAATATGACGTCATATCCCCTCACGCTACATCACCAACAATATAGTCTTATATAGAAACCTCTTGTAGTATTTAAAATCAACGCAGTTCTAAATTCATAATAGGCCCCGTATCTATGAGTATTTTGCACGTCAACGCGATTCCTCTTCTAAACATGAAAAGCGAGGGGAGAGACTCGGGTGAGGGAAGAGTCGGTAACCGGAGTGCTACTATGTCACTATCACAATCTCTGAGAAATTTAAGAAATTAATAGACCAGATAGCATTTTCGATATGGTGGCTAAAATATAAATAAAAAATCAATACGGCGTACTTGTGCATCATTAGAGAAGCTGTATCCATACCCAAGACGTATCAGTAGAAAAGGAACACTTAAAAGTACACGTTCGATATAGCCTATCTTCACCATCGCTCTCCGTGGGACCTTCATGTCCGTGAACAGCGTGACGGCGACTTGGTGCACATCCCGTTAAGTCCAACCTGCATGAGGCTTACATGTTTAACATTGAAGGCTTGCGTTGTGTAATATGCACGCCCTCCGCTGCACCCCCCACCTCACCCCACCCCCAACTCCCTTCCCCCNAAGTGCATGTTTCCATGCTTAGTGGGTCCGGAGACGATACATGTTTACCACGTGCTCCGTGTGTAGATGTTTTACGGGCTGCGTGCTAGGTCGTGCTGATAATATAAGAATAGTGCTGGTAGAATGCTGCTAATTTGTAAAGTGCTATAAGAACACGGCTGTAGGCATAGTAGTGGAAGGCAGTGTTGCGAAGTCGAGGGAAATTTCCCGAATCGTGGGAATTTTTTAACCAAATTTTTAAAAATTGGAATTAGGGAATTTATAAGGATTTTGCCTAAAATATGGGAATTTTTTTAGATTGACAATTTAAAAAAAAAATTAAATACATTTTTGAATTAATAAAATAAAATAATTTGAAACATGCTCATTTTCAAATAAGAAATACTTTTTTGTGTTGATGGGAGGCTCTTTGGCGTAATATTTTGTTTATTTTTAGCGTGTCTAGGTTTTTTATTTCGGATCTAGGTTTTTTCCTGACGTTTTGGGTAGGTTTTTCCCAACATTGTCACTGACAGTAAACTGTAGACAGTTTACAGTCAGATTGTGTAAATGTATTACTATTAAATAATATAATTAAGTAGTCTGAGCCCGAATCATCATAAAATGTTTGTTACATATAAAGGACCAAACCATTAATACTATGTAAATATATAACAATCTATGTAACCATGTATGATTGATTCATTATTAATAAATTTCAAACTCAAAGCATTCATTTTTAAAAATAATATTTTTATCAATCAGAGACAAATTTAAATTACAAGAGTATCCAAATAACTTTTTTTAAACTTCATAATGTTAAAATTTAAAAGTATAATCTATATTTTGGCATTGGAAGCCAAGTTGTTAAATAAAAACGTATAGAATAAATAAAAATTGAAAGTGCTCTATTAAAAGTTGCCTTAAAATACATAAATATTTCTTATTTTTTTAATTTGGAGGTCCAAAGTCATTAAAATGAATGCGAAAGCATTTAATTCAAGTTGCCACTTTTCAGGTTTTTTCCCAAGTTTTTAATGCATGTGGGAATTTTTAGACCAATTTGGGATTTTTTTTTACTCCTGCCTGGGAAAATCTGACACTTAGACTTCGCAACACTGGTGGAAGGATACTGCACACTAAATACTGCTATTAGAGCACGGCTGTAAGAGTAGCGCTGGTAGAATACTGCTAACATAATCATGTTAATAGATAAATAGAATACTTAAATAGAAAACTCCTTGTGAATAACCGCTAGCAGAATGCCGGTAGTAGAATACTGCTAGTAAAACACTGATATTAACTAGTAGAATACTGCTAACTAGGGCTGCTGAAATTAAAGATTAATCGATTAATTTTTTTTAAAAAATTAGCCCTACTGCTAATAGAATGCCGCTATTAGATCACTGCTTATAGCGTAATGCTAATAGAGTGCCGCTAATGGAATACTGCAAGTAGAGTACTGCTATTAAAATACTAATATGTCACTGCTTATAGAATATTGTTAACAGAATACTGTTAATAGAATAACGTTAATAAAACACGACTTATAGAACACTGCTGCTGGTAGAAGTATAGAGGCGGTAAAAAAAGTGCTGCCGGTAGAAGATTACTTTTAGTATAAGAGTACTGTCGGCAATGTTCCCTCTTAAGTTCGGTGGTCCGTAACAAAACTCGTGTGCAAATTTGCACAGCTCCACAGAATTCATTTTTTAGCATAAATTTACCAAATTTGCGGCGCGGTATTTCTAAACTACTGCGCGTCAGCGCAGCAGTTCTGGCAAAGAAAGTTCTTGGACTTCTACTTGGAAAGCTCATTGACCATTGCTTTAATAAACGACGCACGTCGGAATTAACAAACACGTACCAGTTAAAACAAGCACGCACTCAATCTATCAACTATGTGTTACACAATTTGGTCAAACAACAGTTATTGACATTGTATATGCATAAAAACAGCGGTTGTGGCAGAAGTCATGAGATGAAATGGTAGGGCCCGAATCGCGAATTCTATCGGTATGACTTGTATCGGTATGACTTGTATCGGTATGACTTGTATCGGTATGACTTCTATCGGTATGACTTCTATCGGTATGACTTGTATCGGTACGACTTCTATTGGTATGACTTCTATCGGTATGACTTCTATCGGTATGACTTCTATCGGTATGACTTCTATCGGTATGACTTCTATTGGTACGACTTCTATTGGTACGACTTCTATTGGTACGACTTCTATTGGTATGACTTTTATCGGTACGACTTCTATCGGTATGACTTCTATCGGTATGACTTCTATTGGTACGACTTCTATTGGTATGACTTTTATCGGTACGACTTCTATCGGTATGACTTCTATTGGTACGACTTCTATTGGTATGACTTTTATCGGTACGACTTCTATCGGTATGACTTCTATTGGTACGACTTCTATTGGTATGACTTCTATCGGTACGACTTCTATCGGTATGACTTCTATCGGTATGACTTCTAGGCGAGAACTTCAACTGCAAACATGTACCTCTCCGTTAAGATATTCATATAACCTCAACATTAAAATTGGTAAATTTAATTATTAACTTCGTCCACTACGTAAGTTTCAATCCTTACCTTAGTTTCACGTGTCTCCTTCAATCCAAATATCCCAGAGTTTTAGTATAATGATAACCGGAACCTGTGAAATAGAAAACAGAAATAAAACCAAGTTATTATAAGGAAAATAAGTCAGGTATTTCTGTTTGTGTCGCATTACGCTCTTAAGTTGATCAGAGGACAGAAATAGAGTTGTGGTCAATACTTAGAGTGACCGCCAAGTTAAGTGGGCGTTCTAAATAGAATCAGAAATATAATATTCGCCATAGGCAGGGGTTAGATAACATAATACAGTATTAATTGGTGTGGTGGAATATATGAAGCATATGGTAAAATAATGTGATAGCTGTTTTTCTGGTTTGGTTACACACGTACCGAGTGGTGTGGTTACACACATGTGTCGAGTGGTGTGGTTACACACATGTGTCGAGTGGTGTGGTCACACACATGTGTCGAGTGGTGTGGCTACACACATGTGTCGAGTGGTGTGGTCACACACATGTGTCGAGTGGTGTGGTCACACACATGTGTCGAGTGGTGTGGCTACACACATGTGTCGAGTGGTGTGGCTACACACATGTGTCGAGTGGTGTGGCTACACACATGTGTCGAGTGGTGTGGTCACACACATGTGTCGAGTGGTGTGGTTACACACGTGTGTCGAGTGGTGTGGCTACACACATGTGTCGAGTGGTGTGGTTACACATGTGCTAAATGGTGTACACTAGTGCTAAATGATAAAGTAAATATATAAGGTTAAATCCAGTTGGGAAAAAAAAGTCTAGAAATAATGGGGTGTAGCATACATCGTTGTCTCATAAAAGAGAAGAACATCTGAAGAGAATGGGGAGACAGTGAAAACACACTGTGTAACTTGAAGTCTTAGATAAGTCAGTCGAAGTCAGACAAGTAGAACAACAAACCATTAGAGAAGTGCTGCTGTAGCACTTACAAGTCAAGTCAGACAAGTAGAAAAACAAACTATTAGAGAAGTGCTGCTGTAGCACTTCCAAGTCAGACAAGTAGAACAACAAACTATTAGAGAAGTGCTATTGTAGCACTTACAAGTCAAGTCAGACAAGTAGAACAACAAACCATTACAGAAGTGCTGTTGTAGCACTTACAAGTCAAGTATAAACAAGTAGAGCAACAAACCATTAGAGACGTGCTACTACACAATAGTTATATGCTGGAAAGTGAAGAAGTCAAATCAGACACGTGATATAACAATCAATTGACAAGTGCTACGAGCAGAAGTTATAGAAGGGTTGTTAATAATTAACCATCACATTGATACAAAAAGGGAAGTCAAAAGGCTTAGATATTTTTGTTTAAAGTTATTTAATTATTTTTTTTTTAAAATAAGACATGCGAGGATGAAAACAAGAGCTGGAGACGTAATAATCTCTTGCCAGACAGATCAATAGACGAGGAGGGGGCGAGGTTTAAAGTGTCTATTTTAAGGAGCCTTTCATTTGTTTCTTGCATCGATCGCTGGAAATGTTTAGCCACCGTCCTCCACGTACGTATTTGTGGTCCTAAATAAATGATGGTCAGCCTTGGCTCCATAAATTCAGAGTTTCAATAAATCAATAAATAGAAAGTTTCGAGGCACACATCTGGGGTGACCTAGGAAGAAACGTCATCAAGGGGACATCATCAAGATCCAAAGTTGTAACATCAAGAGTTATTAACCTTTTTGAAAATAATTCTCTCATTTAAGTTTAAGAAAAAAATCCATTTTCTTCGAGTGTTTTTAAAGGGAGATAATTTTATTCATGACGTCAGCGTTTCTTGAATTTTCTTTTTTTTATTTATTATTTTATAAACTTAAACACTTTTCTCCCTTAATGGCAACCATTGTCGACATGACACATGTCGCCAATGGACAGAAACGACGTCATCATGAGACCTACACGACGTCATCATGAGACCTACACGACGTCATCATGAGACCTACACGACGTCATCATGAGACCTACACGACGGCATCATGAGACCTACACGATGTCATAAATCAGCGGATCGGCGCGACGTCAATACTTGACAGACACCACGTCATCGCCAGACTGAGATGACGTCATTACCAGGCTGACAAAGCGTTATCGCCAGGTTTACACCAGGTAACACATTAGACGGGCGCCGATTTCAGGCAAAGGCAGGCGCTTTAATCAGGTCATCTCAATCAGGTCATTTCAATCCGTGGCGTACCACAGGGAGTTCATTGCAGGGCGTCATTGCTCCCCACCCCTTTTACATCATTTGGGGGGGGGGGGTGTTGGATGCTCTTTCACCCATCAACATGAAAATCAATATTTGAAGGGGCGTCAAAACACTAAGTACACCCCCGGCGGCACCATAATGGACCCCCATCACCACCCACTGAACCTCCTCCCCCTTTTAAAACTCCAAAGATTATATGGCGGGTGGTTGTCATTGAAACAACTTAGTCGCGGTTCTTGTTTTTGTAAAGGGTGTTATTTGTGACGGTTATTGGGCGACAGTATTATTTGTGACAGTTGTTGTTGGGCGAAACTATTATTTGTGACAGTTGTTGTTGGGCGAAACTATTATTTGTGACAGTTGTTGTTGGGCGA
>MUZC01004735.1:26727-44082 GCA_002072015.1 Radix auricularia | reverse complement strand
AAAAAAAAAAAAAAAATAGTCACACTATCTGCAATGGAAAAAAAAGGTCACCGAGATAATGTTAATATGATCAGCACCGTTATGTGTGAGCTCATGTGTCATGTAATATAAACGTTTATTTATTGAATGAAAAGATATCGATGGAAGTATGAGTTTACCCGGCCAGGGTGACCTGTTTTAATCTTCTTTGTTGGTAGGTGTGTGTGCGTGCATGCATGTGCGTGTTTGTGGTGGTGGGGGCATGTAATTTGGAAGGATGCGGCTCTGATCCCCTCCCAGATACGCCTCTGATCCACCTCCCCGTTACGCCTGTGACCCACCTCCCCGATACGCCTCTGGCCCACCTACTCAATAAACCTCTGATCCACCTCCCAGATACGCCTCTGATCCACCTCCCCGATACGCCTCTGACCCACCTCCCCGATACGCCTCTGATCCACCTCCCCGATACGCCCCTGACCCACCTCCCCGATTCGCCTCTGGCCCACCTACTTGATAAACCTAGATCCATCTCCCCGATGCGCCTCTGACCCACGTCCCCGACACTCCTCACTCACTAAGTCTAAGTAATGGCAATGGCATCCAAATAAACCAAAGGCCACTGTGGCTATGGGAATGTCCTATCTAGCTGGGTCATTGTCCAGTCTTTCTGAGATGAGGGTTTAGAAATGAAGTACACTATTTATACATAATCATAACAGATGCTTTTTATTTAGATGTAGGGGTGTTCCGGATTTCGCCCCGAAAAATCCGGTATCCGGCCATTTTTACAAATCCGGTTCCGACCCCGGCCGGACCTCACTTCATAAATCCGGTCCGATTCGGCTCGCGGTCGGAGCCGGATTTGAACATTTGAATCCGCTACAGCCCCATTTAGAACACAATTACATGTGACTTGTAGCTGCAGAAGTAGTTGGTACATCAGTACATCATATGTTTCAGAGGATTTCTGCATTTTCAGCAAGTCTTTTTAAAAAAAAAACAACGTTTTCACGCATTTATAAAAACCAAAGCGTATAGTTAAACTGGCGCTATACGATTGGTTCCACATAAATAAAACAGGCTTCGTTAGCATTTTACGCGAACAGATGGCGTCATCACAATACTTGAGCCAAGCTCGAAACAGTTGTTTTTTTTTCCCCCAATTCAAAATCGGGACAAAATTGGATTTTGCCGGGACAAGAAGGTTCATAACCGTGACGGAAGGCCTAAATGAGGCACTAGGTAGGGAGAACACCACGCTTCATTAACCTGATTGTGACTAGAGTCATGCAAGTTTATTCCTTCAGTAGTCTTGTCAAATTTTGCGTTGATTTCAAATTCGTTACCAACGGAAATGACAACAGCAATCGATTTATTTAAACCTCATCCACGAAATTTCTTGTGGTTTATATTTTAAATTTATTTATTTATTCATTCACCTTTTTTTGTTTGTTTGTTTGTTTTATTTTTAAATGCTTCGAACATCACATGTTTGTTACCCTGAAACTTGTTGGTTTAACTGTAACTCTTAGGGACGACAATTGTGACCTGGGGGGCAAAACAAAGGCGGATCTTTAAGCCCAAACTTACTAATTGCCAGTTCGGCTGGCTGGCTGATTTTTGAACTAGCTAATCATTTCGATATTGACATTTCTTGCTCAATTTTAATGGCAGCTTTTTATCATGCACATTTCTGTCGTTTATTTTTATTCAACCAATACCAAGCACTTTAAAATAAAGGTAGAGTTAATTTAAAAAATTTATTAGTGTATTCTCTTTTTTTTTTCTACTCCTAGGTGTTGTGTTTTTCCCCCAAAGACCCCCCCCCCTAATCTTCGACACAACTCGTCGAAACTGCACTGTGGAGTGATATACGGGCAGATGCCGAGGGCCGAAAGCTGAGCATTCCACCAAGAAATGATACGGAGTAATGACGCAGAGGAGGAACCTACATGAAGACGGAAACACGGATCAATTCCAATGAAAGGATGTGGTGGAGCGGGCAAGGGGCTGACAATGAGGCACCCCTACATATAAACTACCACCATTTTTACGGCGGTATCAAATATAAAATTAAAAAAAAATTGAACAAACAAACAAACAAAAAAGTTACTAAAGAATTGTACAACAATGAACTTCGTGTTTCTTTCTTTTCTTTTTTTTTCCATTTTAAGAAAATTCATATTAAATATTGAAAATGGATTTCAAAGAGGAATTCGAATCTAACGTTTTAATTAATTATAAAATTATATTTTTGAAAAACAACGCAATTCAAAACATCAAAATGAAGCTTTAAGTTCAAATGTCACTGTTATACCTACCGTAAAATTCCCATCTGCTCAGAACCTAATTTTTTATTTTAAAAAACCTGGCCTACATAATCGAAATTTTTAATCGGGTGGCCCACATATCCATTATGTATTCATTTAGCTGTCCTATATCCATCCATAACTATCATGTATTCATCGATCCAGGCCTACACACACAAAAACGCGTCTTCTGACCCCACCAACACCCCCTCCCTGTCTGGTCTGCTCCGAAAGAACCCGCCCCCTGCCCCACTCGCTCCCACACGCCTGCCTCACCCCAAGCCCGTTTGTCTGAGATAGATGACGAATCATTCGTCTAGACATGACTTCATTCAATCCCTGCTCAATCTGGTCACAACGATCTAACTCAATCGCCCACCCACCCCAGATTTTCTCTATACAAATTTTTTTTTTTTTTTAAAAACACCAGTTCTCAGACTTGAGTCAATAACCATCCACAATTTAATCTTTCCCCGCACACGACTGCACTGGTTTTGAACGGAAGTTATGGCCCCACACGCTAACATCTTGTTTACGACCACTTTCAAAGGGTGTCTTCAAGAAGAATTATGTCTACGTGTGTGAATATAGTACACAAACACATATATACAGTATATACATCGTGTATATTATTCAATCTAAGGTGGGAATAGTTCAAGGGGAAAATCAACTTTACCAGATTTATAAATTAAAAATTAACTTAGCGGGTACTGTAAAAAAAAGAAAAAATCGCTCTATGATTAGTTTGAAGAGATTCGATTTTTTTTTTCGGTTGTCTTTGCTATTATATATTTTTGAACTGGTTTCTTTTTTTTTTTTTGCGGGGATTACTCCCGGATTAGATTTACTACCGATGTTCCCCTTGAGGTTCGTCGGTCCATGTGCAAAGCATTAAAAAAAAAACAAAAAAAACTCGAGTGCAAAGTTGCGTAGCATCCATTTTTTGGTGCAATATTTTACCAAATTGGATGCGCGGTATATCTAAACTGCCGCGCGGCGTCTCTCAGATATCTGAGAGGTCGCGAACCCACGCAGCTTAAAGGAAAATTGTTTACCACTAGAATGCATAAGTTTTCTTTAAAAATTATTTTTATAAGTGGTAAAGGTGAAAATTTATTTCATTTTAAGACACTACAGTATACTTTGGTTCACGCCCTTCAATCAGACGTTCATAACTGCGTTCAGATGTTTATAAACGTGTTCGGATATTTATAGCAGTGGTCATAGTTTATAACTGTGGTAAGATATTTGAAACTGTGATGGGATGCTTTTATCTGTGGTCGAATGTATATAAGTGCGGTTGTTCTTGCTAAATACGTTGCTATCTTACATTCGTTTGGGGTGGGGGATGGGGAAGAGCCTAATACCAACTATTAGTCTATCCCCTAAAGTACGAGTCCCGAATAACACCCAACTTGTATTAGCAATAATGTGTCTCTTTTTAAGTAACCCCACCCCTTACTCCTTCCGCGTACTCACACACACCACGCCCTCAGTTTAAATATAGAGGCCCCCCTTTCACTTTCACAGTTTATCCGCAGATGGCGCCCCGACATCCCCACGTCAGTCCAAATGGAGAAAACAGCTCTCTTTCACCCCTGACCTCCCGCCGCCCCCCCCCCCACCAACCAAGGCCAAAGCGGGGGTGTGTGAAGGGTGTATCGATAATCGATTCCCACTGTCTGGAGCAGGTCACATCCAGTGGTAGCCCGGCCAGTAAATAAGGGAGGGCCACGACTCAACAGTTGCCCCAGTGGTAGCTCGGCATGTGGTAGCCCGGGCAAGTGGTAGCCCGATATGTGGTAAACATGCCAGTAAATAAACGAGGGCAACGAATCAACAGTTGCCCCAGTTGTAGCCCGCCATGTGGTAGCCCGGTCAGTAAATAAGGGAGGGCCATGACTCAACAGTTGCCCTATGGTAGCCGGCATGTGGTAGCCCGACATGTGGAAGCCCGGCCAGTAAATAAGGAAGGGCCGCGACTCAACAGTTGCCCTAGTGGTAGCCGGCATGTGGTAGCCCGGCCAAGAAATAAGTGATGGCCACGGCTTAACAGTTCCCTCCAACTTTTTATTTTATATGGCGGGGTATTCGCTGAGGTCAACTGATCAACGCGACCCTTGACCATTGTTTAAAGATTGAGTCATCACTATTACAAAGCTCCCTAAACTTTTAGCAAATTTGTAGCCCCTTTCATTGCCCTGAGGTATAAATGATGGTGCATTGCTTTTTGGTAGTAGGGGTTGGACTAAACAATACAAACGTAAGAAATGTTGCATGATGGTTTCCTTCATTATGTGCTCGACACACTAGCCAGTACTACAACCAGATGGGTCCTTCATATTGTGTTGACACACCAGCCAGTACTACAACCAGATGGTTTCCTTCAGTGCAATCGATTGTCATGACACATGATCTTTGACTCCAGTACAAACGTATTGTAACATGATCGTGTGACTCGAAGTTCACCTGATAGCGTAAAGACAAAACTTAGTTACTTTGAAAAAACATTTTCTCTATATTAATAGATCGCCTCTGGACATCGTTATGAATTTAATATAGGACATCTATAAAAAAAAAAAATAACTCATGGGTATCCGGTTACGCCAGGGTTCGGCAACCTTTAGAGACGGAAGAGCTCAAAGTTACAATTTTCAAAATTTCCTAGTTTTTAAAAGAGCCACTGACAAGAGTTTCAAAAATACAATAACATAATCTTATTATTATATAATTCACGTAAAAAGACCATGTGCAGATGAGCATGACGAATGACCCCCCCCCACCCTCGCCGCTGGGGTCGAAAGATCACAGTGGGCAAGGGGAGTGGGGTGAAAAGAAACAAAAAGGGGGTGGCAACAATGCTTCTTGCATTCAGCTGCGTTGTTCCTTCACAGAATAATATATGATTCGTAGTGAAGTGGTTACCACGTCCGACATGCATTCGGAAAGTCCGGGGTTCAATTCACAGATGAAATTAAAAAAAAAAAAATTGAGCCTGTTCTTTTCCACATTTTTAGCGAACATGACTAACGTTAGAGTCGAGAAATCGCAGTTTATGGTTGCCAAGGGATGGTAGTAAATGGTTGGGGGCATGTAACAAGTACCGCTGCGCACATGCCTACACATTTACTCGCTTTTTTTCATTACCTCGTGCTGCTAATTTGTATCCGTTCTCTAACCTTCCCCCGTTCTTTGAACTATTTATGATGCGCAATTCTGCGGCGTATGCTAAGCCGCGGGTCATCTTGTTATTTATATTTGCGCATGGAACTGGAGAGCCGCATCTTGACATTGAGAGAGCCACCAAGCGGCTCGCGGACCGCAGTTTGCCGACCTCTGAGTTAGGCAAATGTCAGTGATTTATTGTTTTAACTGATGAGTACTTGGAAGGGTCTGTCTCCTCCCAACAGATCTTTGGTACCCGTGCTTTCAACAATTGAGTGAATATACTGTGCTTCTTCTGGTTAAAAGGTGGTAGACAATAAATTTTACTAATACTATAGCCGTTCTTCTATGTTGACGCTTAGCGTAAAGGGTCTTCTTAAAATAGCAGTACCTTTGACTAACACTGAACACTACGTAGTTAGATTGAGATTTGAAGCTTTCCGAGTTCGGTTTAAACGCTAATGTTGTCTATGATCAGTGGCGCGAGGGGGTGACACCATGAGCTACCTCCCCGGATGACACCAACCGTAGTGACGCCTCTGTCTATGATATTATTGCGCTTGTATGGCTCATGCGCATAAACAATGCCTTGTCGCCCTGGATTTGGATAATTTTAAAGACTATTAAAGAGCCAACAGTGTCACAAAAGCTGCCGCGGCCCAAACTTGTGCGGAGTACCGTTACTGTTACGTTCATAGTTCCCCCTCCGAGTTTGGTTGGTCCGCGTTCAAAACAACAAACTCTTGAGCAAAGTTGCGCAGCATCCATTTTTGTGTGCACACTTTCACACCACACAAACACAGATATTATACCACTATCCTTATTCAAATATACTGCGCGGTAGGTCTAAACTGCTGGGCTGCATCGGTCAGATATCTGCACTGACGCGCAGATAATGATAAAGGGACATTGATTACATCGTGCGCGCGTTTTTTTTTTTTCTTGTTGCGAAGCCACGGTGATCATGTGACAATGCTGAGATCGCTAACCGAGAAAGAGACGGCGTGATGAAGACAACATCCACCTGTTTAACCTGGTCCGTTGGTCACCGAGTTCCTAACTCAATTGCTGAACGTTCATGTCAACTCCCGCCCCCCCCNTTTCCCCATCCAATTCCGCGCACTTCCCTTCACCCCCCCCCCCCCCCCCCCCCCCACTTCCCCAAACCCGAGCTTCTCTACCAAGACAACGCAAGTGTTGCTGAAACTGAAATTAAAAGCCGTGTAAAATAGGCAGTAAAATAAACATATGGGTGGGGGGGGGGACACATGCTACTAACGCATTCTGATTGAGTGTGTATGCGTTTGCTGGGACAGTTTCCACGCATGTGTGTGCGTGCGCGCGTGTGAATGTGCACTCAGTGGTGTTGAAAGTTGAGGGTATGGAATTTCCTACTAACATTAACATGTAATGACATAGATATATCAGTGACCAACGATTAAAAAATACAACTTATCATTTTTTTAAAAAAAATATTGTTTAAGTAATATGTCAAATAAGTTACGGAAAACCCCGATAGGTAGACTCAACAAAACAATTAGGAACGTATTGACGCTGCCTTCATCGTACAAACAACACTAAAAACAAGACCTAACCTGGATGCAGCCCCGCTGAACACATCACTATTCTAATCCAACATATGATAAGGCAATAAGGAAACAAAACAAGGAGGAAAAGTGCGCAACAAAATGTGTCTGACTCTGACATCAACTTGGCTTGCTGCAACACTAAGACTAAACTTTTTACTTTAATTTTGTAATGTGATGAAGATCGATCTGACTCTCCAACATGCTCTATAAGAACAAGAGTTTGTTCATCGCAAATACTAATCTTAACGAAATCAATTAGATTAGAGTTGGGCTAACTAAGGCCCGCGGACAGCATACGGCCCTCTACGGAGTAACGTACTGCCCGCTGGAAGCCTACAGCAATGTCGGGGGAAAAATCAATACATTTTATGTTGAAGGATGATGTTTGTACTTGAACGGATGCTAAATTTAGTTTCACTTCTTACTAATGCGACCCTAGCCCTGAAAAAGTTTTGCCCACTACTGTTAGATTAATGAAATCAACAGTGCACGTCTATACGAGATGTAAGAGATACAAGTTGTTGTATTTCTCTTCAAGGGCCAGTTATATATTTTAAAACAATAATAATAATAAAGTTCTTTAAAATTCACATACAGTTGTATTTATCGTGACATTTTAAAAACATTGTTTATAAACATTGTGACTGAATAATTCAGACATTTGACATTGGTTTCAATTTCTAATAAGAGACCTTTATACCCCACGTTTTATGTTTCTATTTAGTCCATCGAACTAAGTAAAGAATGCCTCACACCTATTTTATTTTCACACTAATAAAGTGTTCTGAAAAAACATTTTTTAAATATAAATTTGTACATTAAAACTATAGCCGACGGCCAAATATCCTTACACATACGTAGACAGCTGTGATGAGCAGAAGTGTAACTTGGCAAATTCCTTTTTGGCGCCCTTGAGAAATAGGGAAAATTCAGAATTATACAGAATAAATTGATTAAATAAGGACGAGCCTTCGGCGCCCGTGGCAACTCCCCCGATGCCAAGTCGTTGTTACGCCTCTGGTGATGAGGATAAAAGAGCGGGAGATTATTACACACCGGCCATGGCCATTGTAACCATTGGGCTCAGATTCGTATATGACTACCCGGATGTTTAGCCATTCTACCCTCGGGGCGCAGATTCGTATTTGACTACCCGGATGTTTAGCCATTCTACCCTCGGGGCTCAGATTCGTATATGACTACCCGGATGTTTAGCCATTCTACCCTCGGGGCTCAGATTCGTATATGACTACCCGGATGTTTAGCCATTCAACCCTTTGGGCTCAGATTCGTATATCACTGCCAGGATGTTTAAAGGGATATCACGCGTTGTGTCATCTATATATTCTTGTATAGCTGTATGTGTGGAGTACGTGTTCACGCAGACGACGGAATCTCACACAATGAAAGGGCAGCACGTTGCGCTATTAATGCTGCCTGGACTATACATATCTAATGATATCCCCCCTCCCATTTATTTGTAACACTCCAAAACCGACCCACAGGAAAGTCACGAAAATAAAAACGCCAATGTCAGTAAACAACAAAGAAATGTAATTGAAGGCCTCGTACTGCCTTCCACCCTCCCCCCACCCCTGTTCTCCCCCTCTCTCTCTCTTTAGCCAGACGACAGACGAAAAAAATTATATGAAGTCTTTAAAAATTTTTATCCTGTCATATCTGTAATCGATACCTGAGAATTAAAATTGCAGACGGTGATATCGATTCTCGAATCACTTCCGACAGTTCCAATGGGATTTTTCGCCCGAAATTCCACAGACATATTTTGTTGTTTTCAAACTAGAACTGACCAGACAACCGCCCCGCCCTGTCCCGCACACAGCAGGAAAGCTCGCCAACTCTCACATTCACGCCACCTTCACCCACCACAGCCCCGACAAACACCAACCCACCCAGGACAAACACAAACACACCCCAGACAAACCTCTTCACCTCTCCAGTTGCACTTTTAAAGGGCTATTTATAGATAGAAAAGTAGAAGTAGACCCATTTGTCACACACCTAGACATTGTCTGGGTCGAGGCATCACACACAATTCAAAGTAACCACACACACACACCTAGACGGTGTCTGGATTCTTACACACCTAGACAGTGTCTGGATTCTTACATACACCTAGACTTTGGATTCTACATATCTTACACACCTAGACAGTGTCTGGATTCTTACATTTCTTACACACCTAGACAGTGTCTGGATTCTTACATACACCTAGACTTTGTCTGGATTCTTACATTTCTTACACACCTAGACAGTGTCTAGATTCTTACATACACATAGACTTTGTCTGGATTCTTACATACACCTAGACTTTGTATTCTTACATTTCTTACACACCTAGACGGTGTCTGTATTCTAACATACACCTAGACGGTGTCTGTATTCTAACATACACCTAGACTTTGTCTGTATTCTTACATTTCTTAAAATCACACGCCTAGAAAGTGTCTGCATTTTTATGTTTCTTACACACACGCGTAAATAGTGGCTGGATTCTACCATTACTTACAGAAGTGACTGAACTGAAGTGTCTTGGTTATGAATAAGTTTAAATGTAAATAATAACTCGCACGCTAATGCAAAAATGAAACAATTTTGTAAAAACAAAATATTATTATTTTGGTAACTATTCCTTTTATATTATATTTGAAAATTTTAGAACTCACTTTAAAAAATGCCATTAAAAATAAAACATCAGCTATATTTTACTTTACATGATTATTAGTATTAAATTATTTACTCCATTTATTGTAAAAGTTTAGTTTCGTTCATTGACTCTTTGGATTTCACCGTTGCTAAGTTTTAATTTTTCATTTCTTTATATTCGTTTTGTTTGTGTAATTGTTCGTTTAGGAAGGCTCTTTGTCGAAACGTCCGCTGTTTTGTCAGGCTAACTCATACCCTGTTTACATGTTTTCCATTTACTAGTTTATAAGCCTGAATACAGTCTAGCCCCTATTTTGTTCATTAGTTTCGTTCAGTGCATGCTCGCATGGTATAATTTACCGCCAAGCAAAGTAATGTAAAACCATAAAAACAATATCCACAGTTACATGTATTACTATTGACACGTCAACTTTCTGATGTTATTTCCCTCCCCGGTGTACACATTCTGACAACAACAGCTCTTATTGCCGACAGTGACGTAGCCAGGGTTAGTGCTGCCGAGGACGGGGTGGAATTTCAGCCCCCTCTCCCATAACGAAACCCTGCAGTTGGCCATAAACGGGGTCACTATAAAATTTTTAAAAAAAATAATTTTAAAAAAAATATATAAAAAACCCAGTGTACCGCATCACCCTATTTTTTCTCTGGGCAGTAATACCGTAATATTAATAATACTAACAATACCCAAAGGTAGCATCCTAACGCAATTAATTACCGGTTAATACATTTTCAATGTCTTGTCTTTCTAAACAGATTATGTGGACATGTAGTTGGTTTTGTAAACACTGTTGTACGTTAAGACTGTCGTAAAGAAATAATAATAATAATAATAATAAATATCTCACCCAGATCGGCCGAAAGAAAAAAAGAAAACACGCACTTGAGCACCGGGTCCTATCCCTTTGGACCAGAAAATAGATAACATACCCGACAAACGAAACAAGAACGCCAAGAGTTAGCTGTAGGTAGCACGAACCACGCCGCTGTAGGTAGCACACCAATTAGCCTCACTTACCGACAGTGTCGGTGACTGACAACAACAAGAGACGACCAAACGTGTCCGTTATCCTAATGCGTGGCGGTAGATTGTTGCGCGTCTAGACGACTCGGGGGGACGGGAAAGGGGGGGTGTGATAAAAAAAAAGGCTGAAGACCTAGTGAGGATCTATTAGAACACTCCCAGGTCAGTCTAGTCGAGACGTCATCAGACCGTACTAACGTCTGGCCAGACCTGACACGGCGCGGTCTCCTGTGGGAACCGCTGCTGCTAATTCGCCACTCTTCGTGCTGTTGTCGCATGCGGCCAGTTCTGTTGTTTTTACGGGTATTGTCTTTGTCGCTTCGCCGTACGGGAGCCCCCCCCCCCCCCCCCCCCCCCCCCCCGCCCGGCATGCGTCTAGACGCCTCATCGATATTACGATATTAACATAGGAAATGTGAGACAGGTGAGAAACTCAAGACCTATGACGTCAACAAATTGTGAGACGGATCGTGTCGAAGACAAACAAAACAATCCCCAAAAATGGACATAGGACATGCTTGTGAAACACAAGTTACGGGTTCAAACAGGATTAATGAAATACAAGTCATGACTCGAAACAAGAGTTGATGAAATACAAGACATGACTTGAGAACAGATAAAACACATGACATGATTTGAGAACAGATAAAACGCATGACATGACTTCAGACAGGTTGATGAAACACAAGACAACAAACAAGACTCATGATATGGTTACCTAAATTGCCGGATGTATCACCCAGTTTTATGAGCCCACATGTACACATATAACATGAGATAAAATATCAAAGTAACTTGCCGTAATATGAAACACTATTAACTTTTTAATGGTGTAATGGTCTAGTCCAGGGGCCTCCAAACTACGACCCGCGGGCCAGATGGGGCCTGCGAGGCCCTCTGAGCCGACCTCTGGAGACCGTTTATTCTCCTGCAGTTTACCAAAAAAAACTTAGTAGTTGGGGGTCAGTAGTCGGCCCCCAACTGCTGTTTGACAGTTAATGCGGCCCTCAGGCAGAAAAGTTCGGAGATCTCTTGTCTATTCAACTCTAATCTATGGGATATGGAGAATGACTGATACCGGTGGTTAGCACGATGGGAAAGACACTACCTTGAACTTCTGCGTACCTTACTGTTAGCCTTATTGTCCTAAACATGAGCTTTTCTCGTTTTTTGTTTTTTTTAAAAACTTTTAGTCTGGCAATTGAAACTATTACATAAGTTTGAACATGATGGACTGAATGTTGGATTGGTGGCCATTAAATCACCATCCAGACACTGATACGTCACCGCCCAGACACTGATAAAAGTCACCGCCCAGATGTCATAAACGTTCGGATATATTTGCAATACCTTATTTTGCCTCATGTCATTCGATTTGATCTCGCACGCACCACCTCCCTAGCTGAATACCCCACCCCCCGCCACCAGATATTTTAATACCTTTATCCTGGCCTTTATAATTGGGGTAATTAGAACCCAGGACATAGAACAGAATGTCGGATCCAGGTGAATGAGGTCTGGTGACGCACGCGGGTCACCTCGCCACAAACCCAGGTCAAACAACAAACAACGGGACTGGTCATGTCACGCGAGGGTGGGTGGTCATTTTTAGGCAGTGGATACTTTATCGCCTGTATTCGTAAATTATTCTTTAACAGACGTATGGCGGTTAAAAACTTAATGCTTGAGTATAACTTTAATATCCCGCCGGTTGAAGGAGAAAAATAAACATGGAATGAAATTTCCAATAAATTATTGTCAGTTAGGAATTAATTACGCTAAAGTGTATTAAACGTTTGATATCTTTTTTCATATAATTTATAAAAATATATATAGTAACCGATATACTTTTACTTATTTTTTTTTTACTATCTACGCTATTGTGTACGTAATGTTCTGTGACCAGTGCTGTCAGCGACAATTTTAGGAAAAACCTAGCCAACATGTCAAAATAAACCTAGACAGAAGGAAAAAAAGAGAAAAAAAAACCTAGACATGCTAAAAATAAACAAAAATGACGTCACAAAGCCCCCCCCCCCTATTTCAAATAGATCATGTCTCAAATAATTTTTTTTGTCAAGTATTATTCCACTACGTATTTAGTGTAAGTGTAAGGGTGCAATCCAATAGCGTAAAGGACGTGAAGCCATTTAAAACGTTACTAAATAGTTAGGAATCAAATATTAAAGTGGAGCTTTCATTTAAAGTTGCGCGTTTTTTGAAGTGACGTCACAGCCCCCTCCCCTTTGTTACAAATCTCACAAAAGTATGACTACATTCCATCCTTCCCCAAAATCGTTTTGGCATTGGCATTATTATTAATATATTCTACATAACTATTTGTAAAATATACTTATATTTGATTTTTGTTATCACTTATGTCATCATCTTTATAAATCCTTTGGCAATCTTATCAGCATTCTTGGAATAATTCACTATGAATATCTGAGTCTTGTATTAGATTATCTTTAGCCTATATTCTCAATACGGCATCTACTTGAGAGTTTATTCTCTCATCGCCGACAAAAAAAATGTTAGAGCCTCTGAGTCTAATAAAATTGAATATCTTTGCCCAATCAAGTTGTTTTATCTTGTACCAAAATTGTACAGACATATGGCGCCACCTTTCGAATTTAATAGCATAGAGCCATAGATTATGATAGATATAATAATGGAACATCAAAGAGTGGCTAAAAATTTACTGTTGCTACATACTGCTTATTTTTGAAAAATCGAATTATTTAGAATGTTAATTGCATATATTTAATTATTTTGTTTCTTTCCCATATAATATTTACTATAAAAAACAATTTTAAAAAAAACTTAGATTATGACTATTTTTGAAATAAAAAACCTAGAAACCTAGACGTGGTAAAAAAAAAAAACAAACTAGATCTAGGTTGAAAACCCTAGTGCTGTAAAATGTTACCGTTATATTATCCAATACAAACGTCAAATCTATTAAAAACTGAAAGCAATTTGTGTATGGTTTCTCTGAATACGTTTGCACACTTAATATAAAATGTAAATATTTATTCATTTTAGTGGCAGGTCAAAAGTAAACAGCGAGTAAAAGTAAACACGCGTAGGCTACAATTAATCATATGTCTAGTTGTTTTTAATAATTGAAAACAAATATTTTAATAAATAATTTATAAAACATTTATCTCCCTTGACAGTTGTTTTCCTAACATAAATTATAATATATTCTCCATTCCTGCAAAAACTTGATCAGGGCTGACTGTTAAATTTTTCAATCCAGGAAATAAAATAGTCTAAAAGTAAAAGTAAAAGCACAATTCTCTAGGAAATTTTCAATCGGTTATTTAAGATAAGAATTTTAAAAAAAATAATAATAAAAATACTATTTTAAAAAATTCGTGGCATCTCAATGAAACAAGAGAACCTTTTAATTACTACCACAAGCTAAGGTTTTTTAAAATATAAATTTCAACATTAATGTGATAAATTTGCGGTGAAACCAGAAATATTCAACAAAAATAATATAATCTGGCAGTGGCGTCACTAGGGGGGGTGCGGAGGGGGCGGGCCGCCCCGGGTGACACCATCAGGGGGGTGACACCATCAGGGGGGTGACACCAGACCGTAAAATTCTATATATTCCCGTTATTTGGCACTGGAAAACTCGGAGGATTTCTATGGGTTAAATCATGAGGGGGTGACACCATGAGCTACCGCCCCGGGTGACACCAACCCTAGTGACGCCTCTGTAATCTGGGGCGTTAAAAAAAGCAGAAAAAAGCACCAGCAGCTTAGGTGGTTTACAGCATTCCCTCTATGCTCTATCTGTCAAATACCGCGCATAAATTAGTTTATATTTACCGCATATCGTGCAAAATTTTGCGCAGATAAAACGATAAAATTGGATAATTTGCACACAAGATAACTTTTTTTCGCACAAGAACCAGCGATGAAGACAAAACTATTATAATTATAACAGTATTTTATTATAATGTGTGTCCCAATACTGCCATGGTTTCGGTGTATGAGGGGGGGGGGAGAAATTTATGTCATTAAATAAATTCGTACTCCATTACAGGCATTGTGAATGCATAGATGACACAGATTGTAAATAAATTCCTTGCACGTTAGGTTTCTGTCCAAAATAAAATCTCAGATGTTAAGATCCTTGTTCCCAGCCGCTCCCCGCCCACTTTGTTGTAAACCGTGCCCTGCCCACCAGTGTGCCGCAGTGTGAGATATTCATGACACAACTTAAGACTGTTGACCTGCAAGTCTGGTGTCTCGCCGCAACCAACCGACCGGTGGCGGGCACGCGGAACCCACTCAAAGGAGGTGGAAAATGGGGCAAGATAAAGGCCCGGTGCTCGACTCGATGCTCCTGTAATCCCCGTGACAAACGGAAATAAATGCAAGGTGTCGGGTTCTCTCATGGTGGGCCCAGTTCATGCCGTCTAGGCGGAATATAACTGTTAGGGCCCAATTCACGTTTAACATGAGTGTCTGGGCCCAATTCGTGTAGCAACGGTGTAAAATAATTATTTGGGCCCAATTCATAAAGTATATGTGTAACATAACTGTTGGGGCCCAGCACATGTGCAACATGAGTGTCCGTGACCAATTCATGTATAGTAACGGTGTAACTATTTGGGCCCAATTCATGAAATATGGGTGTAAAATAACGATTTGAGCCCAATTCATGTAGTATAGGTGTAAAATAACTATTGGGGCTCAATTCATGAAATATAGGTGTAAAATAACTATTTGGGCCCAATTCATGTAGTATAGGTGTAATAACTATTTAAGCCCAATCCATGTAGTATAGGTGTAAAATAACTATTTGGGCCCAATTCATGTAGTATAGGTGTAAAATAACTATTTGGGCCAAATTCATGCAGTAAAGGTTTAAAATAAAAATCAACACGAGTGTCTGGACCGAATTCATTTTTCATCGGTGCAAGTGTAAGTGTAAAGTAAGATACAAAGACAAAATTATACTTGTACTTGTACACAAATTGCGTAATGAAAACAATAAATTTGAGCTTTATTTAAATTATTATTAAACTTAGACTATATGAATATGACAGTGTACGTTTTGGCTAATGCTTCATTAATTAACATAAAGAAAGTCCTTACAATAAAATTATTTTTAAATTCTTACGATATAGACTACTATATTATAAAATAGTTATGTAAAACAAAAAAGAAGAAAAAAAAAACACCAACAATTCGGAGTAACAAAACTGTTTAGGCTCTGTTACGTATTCCGCAAACCGGCAAGATAGAATTGCTAATTTTAAGTAAGTATTTAAAATTGTATTTTAAATACATTTAAATATTAACTCTTGGAAATGAAATGTTTCATTATTAATACGATTTTTATTTTTATTTTTTTATTATTTTAAACACAGAACATTTAAATTTAAATATAAGAATTTCTCTTTCAACCTGAAAACTCACACGAAACGCTCTCATAGTCTGGTAACATGTTCTCTAGAAACTTGATTATCTTAAAAACGTTCTTGAAAAAAAAATCCCAACTAACTTCAAAATTTATTTTTTACTTAAAAAAAAAACCAAGCCAAATATTTTAAAAAGTAAATAAATAAGATATAGATACGTTTGATATTATTTCATCGAAATCTTGCTAGAGCTGTAAGGACATTTGCTTTTACTTTTATTTAAGGTGTCGAGACACATGTGAGCAGTAACACATAGACTAGAAGTCAATCAAACATTCTGTAACTGGTATAACTAGGTGGAAGGGGGGGGGGAGGAATAGAGAATTTCGTAACTCAAATATTGAGCTGATTAAAAGTGCCGTTAAAATGATAAGTGTAATGATAAGTGTTATGGCTGGAAACACAGAACGCTTCATGCACTTTATCATTGAGGTCAGGCAATGACGCCTGACGGATGTTTGATATCTAGCACCACGTAAAAACTGGTGAAATAGTTTTTTTCAAAAACTCAAATCATACAAATTAAAAATATTTCACTTACAGCAAAATTTATTTATTATTATTTTTTATTATTATTATTATTATTAATTTTTTGGTGGGGGGGGGTGTTAGAAAATAACTTAAAAGTTAATCAAAACAAAACTTCTAAACTAAAGAAATATATTTTTACGCTGATTAACCCATTCCGGATTATGATAATGAAATTACGGCTGTGCATCAGCGCAAAATGAGGATGTGCTCTCATTTCGCTTTATTAATAAAGCGTATTTTTAGCCACAGATAATCCTTCCTGGAAACAATGAATGTAGAAATTCACCTGACAAGTCGCCATGACCTGACCAACCTTATCTCCAGACACCGTGGGCCAGTTTACGACGCAGGTGTAGACCCATGGAGAGAAATAGTAGGAGTGGGGGGGAGAGGAGGGGGGCGCTGGCAGACGGACCAATTAATGTATGTCAGACGTGGCATACCCCACACTCACCAATAAAAAAGCAAATTCTGAGATTAGACCTGCAATAACAAAAACAACACCATGCTTCCGTCAAAGACATTCTGACGGGCGTCTGAGGTGACATTAAAGCCGGCCATAGACTGAAATGCGTGCAGTGTGGTGACTCATGCCAGTAGCTGGGCAGGCTTTTTTTTTTTTTTTG